>JAQZBX010004139.1:0-51471 GCA_029593785.1 Cabassous unicinctus | reverse complement strand
AGAGGACTATAAGGGTTGGAGAGAATGTGTATGAATGGGAACCCTCCTCCACTGCTGGAAGGAATGTAGAATGGTCCAGCCATTGTGTAGGACAGCCTGGTGGTTCCTCAAAAACTAACTATAAATCTGCCATATGACCCAGCAATTCCACTGCTGGATACATACCCAGAGGAAGTGAAAGCAAGGACACCAATAGATATATGCACACCAATGTTCATAGGGTCGTTATTCACTATTGCCAAAATTTGGAATCAACCCAAATGCCGATCAAAAGATGAATAGATAAACAAAATGTGGTATATACATACAATAGAATATTACTCAGTTTTAGGAAGGAATGCAGTACTAACACATGGGATAACATGGATGAATCTTGAGGACCTTATGTTGAGTGAAGCAAGCCAGGCATTGAAGGAGAAATGTTTCATTACCTCTCTGAAATGAATTAAGCAAATCAAGCTGATTCAGAGAGCTAGAGACTGGAAGATATGTTTACAGGAAATAGAAAGGGAAAAGAAGGTTGTGATCCAAAACACCCATGGGGCAACATCTATGATAAAGTGGAAATGAGTAGTTGTGCAGTGAAGGGATATGACAAGGGTGTAGGGATACTATTGGGTTGTGTGGTGCAAGCTTTACAGGGGGTTAGGATGAGGAGGAGGGATTAGATGGTCCATTGTACTAGTGGTAGGGTTGGGGGAGAGAGCTGGTGAACACAGGATTGGTGGATACTTGGGTGAAACTACAATGTTGAGAAAATCTTATGGCAATATGAGAAGGAAGGGTTACGGGTTTAGGGTATTGGATGGGGGGCATTTGGGACAGGGCACACCTGGGGCAGTCTTCTAGAGAATGTGCAAGTGATCATTTTGTCATACTGTGATGTATCAGTGGGGGGTCCCCACATAATGAATTTGAAAGAGTTGGACTTCCATAGTGGGGTCGTCCAATATGTTCTCAGACAGAGGGGATGGTGTCTCTCGAGAGCATGGGAGATTCCTAATAAGGGAGGACAGACTATTATGTCAAGCTCTCAGTATTGTAACAAATATCTATGAATTTTATCCTTCAAGGAGTGAAGCCTGGTGATCATCATGGGCCCTGAGGGGATGGGGAGGGAGGAATAGAATAGATGGAAGAGGGGGTATTTAGGGGGCAATGGAAGTGTTCTGCATGATCTTGCAATGATGGATACAGGCCGTGTTAAATTTCATCAAAAACTTACCAAAGTGTATGGTCTAAAATGTAAACCATAATGTAAATGATTGACCATGCTTAATAGCTATGTTTCAATATTTGTACACCAGCTGTAATAAATGTACCACCCATATGTAAAAAGGTTATTAAATGGGAAGGGAGAAAAGGGAGAGGATGTTGCGTATATGGGAGTCCCCTATATTATGTAACTAACTTTACTGTGACCTAAGAAAATATGGAGAAGGTAAACTATCACATGAAAAGATATTCAACTTAATTACTTATCAGTAAAATGCAAACAAATATCACAATGAAATAACCCAGATATCAATCACCAGGTGAAAGGATAAATATATTGTGAAATATCCATACAAGGGAATACAATAGAAAAACAAAAATACATGAGAAATGAATTTCAAAGTAATTGTCCTGGTTAAAAGAAGCCAAACAGAACTGTGTACATATTGTATGATTTCATTTAAACAAAATTCTAGGAAATACAAACTAATATATAGTTATAGAAAACAGTTCAGTGGTTTTCAGGAGACAGGAATTTCTTTGCTGTTGTTTTTAATGCAGAGCTGCAAATTGTTTTGTTATAGGGGGTAATATGGACAGCCGATTGACCTATAACCATTTGATGAGAAGTCCCTCCATTCCTCATTTATTTTTACTGCAATATATGTTATGAAGCATTTACATATAAATGAGTCTGTTAGGGGCTATCATTTGTGTTCCTCATTTCTAATTATCTTTCTTACAAAAATACTACCATCTCTTATTTATTTCAGTGTTGAGAATAGTATGATATTTGGATAATGTGCTCAAAACTGTCTTCAAGACCAAAGATATGACCAACTACCTAAATTTGAAACTGTTCCCTATGAACACCACATCTGTAATTTAGGGTCTGTTCATGAACATGGAAATCATTCTAGTCATTTCAAAGATAATATGTATTTCAGGAAATTGTTTCAATAAGTCTTGGTATAATGTACAAAATATACAAATATCACAAAAGAAAAAAGAAAAAGAGCCTTGAGTAACATAGAAGTAATAACTGTCATTCTTATGACTGGGAGATATCAGTACTAATAGAACCTAGAATGTGGGGGGAAAGTGCTGAGGATCCAGCTAACAAAGTAATGATGATGGACAGCTCCATGTGTCTCTATAGTAATTGATTCAAGCCTTGTTCTTCCCCTAAGTAAAATTCCAGTACAGCTGTATTCTGTAATATTGATACTTCATTATTCAGGAAGAAGAGGTGAATGAGCTTTCTCTTTTACTACTCTATTCCATTTATTGCTAATTTTCTGCGTGTTTTTTTATTATTATTACTATTATCATGTAGAGTTGTTGAATTTAGTAAATGTCTATAGACTTGACTATATGTTTTTTTCTATTTTGTTAATATGGTGGGTTGCGTTAATGGATTATGAATGATATACTGACATTGCACTCTTAAATGAATCCCTCTTGGATATGATATATTGTCTCCTTTTATATACAAATTAATTTGATTGGTCAGTTTTTGTATTTTTCATATAAGAGCGATTGGTCTGTAAATATTTTTATTGGATATTGCTGGCCTCATAAAGTAAAATTGCAGTATGTTCCCTCTTATTCTATTCTCTGGGTGATTTATGTCAGATTAGGATTATTTCTTTTCTAATAGTGCTGTCTATATTGGTAATAAGGCTATAACTTTAATAAATTTATCCTGGAGTTTGATTGTTAGCAGAAGGGAGAGAAAACAACAAAAATAAGTAGAGAGGGAGCAGGTGTGGCTCAAGCAGTTGGGCATCCACCTCCCACATGGAAGGTCCCAGGTTCAGTTCTTGGTGCCTCCTAAGGAAGATGAGCCTCAACAAACAGACACAGCAAAAAGCAGACACTGCAAGGAGCAGAACCCACAACCAGCAGACATCACAGATGAAGCAAGGAAGAGATGTCACAACTTGTAGATGCGGCAACTGCCCCAACTGGCAGACATCTCAACTGCCACAATTAGCAGATGCTGCAATTAGCAGATGCTGCAATCAGCAGACACCGCAATGAGCAGATGCTGCAACCAGGAGGTCCTGGTTTCAGTTTCCAGTACCTCATAAAGAAGGTGAGCAGACAACAAGCAAACAGATGAGAGTCATCTTGGGGCACGGGAGGGAAATAAAAAATAAGTAGAGAATCTCTTTGGGATATTTTTTCCAGATGAACAAACTAAGGGAAATTCCATGTTCTCCATTTGGGGCTTTTACCTTGTGCTTAGCATACATACAGCTATCCCTACCAACAAGAGACCCTTGAGTTTGACTTCCTATGTATCTAGACAGCAATATCCAGGAAACATATGCTGTTAGTGGAGAAGTCCCAAGTCCATTTTCCTAACTGCCAATATAAATTACTTTTTTTCTCTTTCAGGGCCATTTTCTAAGATGTTAAATAGCAGATGAGGCCAGTTATGAAGGAAAAGATATATCACCAAATAATACATCCATGTAATAAACTAATTTTCCAACATTAGTAAATTTCCTGAAGTCATGTTTATTAATGATCATGATATGACAATATTTGCATAATAATGTCTAGATCAAATTTTTATAATTTTCTCCCTTAGTATGATCCATACAAGAAATAGATAGCCCATCAATATCCTTTTGGATGATCCTCATAAAATAATTTACATTGCCAAACAGACACACACATACTTCTCAAATAAAATGTGTACTTTCAGATTGAAAGTATAAATTTAGATACTCAGAGAATTTCTGAAACACATTTGTGTAACTATCCATTCAACAGCATTTTCCAAAGTAAAAAGAAAAACCTCTTCTAAAGGAGTTTCCAGGGACCTAAAGTTTTTATTTTAGTTTACTTTATTTTTACTTATTTTATTTTATTATTTTATTTTTTCTCTCTCGATCTCTCAGGGTTTCTCTTTCAGCAGCAGTTGATGGAGTCCTGGAGTCCTCTCTCATTAGGTAGGATAGAATGGCAGCTCTCTCTCTCTCTCTCTCTCTCTCTGCTTTCAGTCCTTAGTTTATACAAGAGTCTGTTGAGAGGATTAGGACCCACCCTGGGCCCTGCAATCTAACCAAATGTCCTTAAATAAAGTGATCTAATCATACTGATCTAGTCCAAAAGTCCCTTAACTGAATCTAACCTAAAGGTCCTACATAAAATAGGCTTTCATGTATACGAATGGGTTAGCTTAAGAACATAATGTTCTGTGGTCCACAAAAGACTCAAGTCTGCACACCCTGTGAGACATCAATTATGATGAACAAGCAACTATCAGCAATGACAGTCATCTGGTTAAATCAATTAAGTGGTCCATTAATATGGAAAATTTGAGTCAAAGCATTCATAGTTAGGTTATTCTTATCTGGCAGTATCAAAAAGCATATTTTCTGGGAAACAAAATTTACTATAAACTTTAGGTTAATTGAGATTCGTGCCTAATTCTTCATCCTTCCCTACATCTTTCTTCTTTACCATGTAATTGTTCAGTTCTACAATATACATCCTTAGCTCATGATTATGGTTCAACTAGGTTATTCTGAAACAAGAACTTAAAATAGCTTTTGTTGTTTTATGTTCCTTTTTACAGCTCAGATATTGACTTTAGAAGATAATACTTTGGCTCAGTGGTTCAGAGGATCACAGATACACAGATCAAAACTTTCCACACAACCTATAAACCTATAGCCTGGAGGTAAGTTCACCAGCCAAGACCAGACAGGAACAGATGGTTCAGAAACTCCAGCTGATATTAGTTCACATATCAGGTACACAAATGGTAAAACTGAATATATTCATAATCTATGATCAACAATCCTACCACTAGGTATTAATCAAGAGAAATTTTGCACATACAGAAAAGAATGATCTGGGAATTTTATTTGTTATTATTCCAAACTTGAAAGAATAAAAATGTGAGATTTTCAATTGTTCCTACATCATGGGACAATTCTCCAGTCCCAACCTCCTGCAATACATGCAGCCAGCAGCACAGGGCTGGTTTGGTGACTTGGAGCTGTACACCCAAGTAAACCATGTTCTTATTTCTATCCAATTCCTGTGGGTGTTGTTTTGAGTATAGCAGGGAGCCATGTAAAATGGCAGCTTCCCATCAAACTAAGAGGGATACACCGGACCAAAGGAAGACTCAGACAATTCCAGCTTGGTAAGCAAAAGAGCACTTAATAGGGGTCTTACATGGGGCCTTGCCCTCAATGGTCTGGAGGGGAGTCATCTCTCTTGGACAGACCAAGGCTTGTCATGGCCTAAATCCTCATCCATGTTGGTGGGTGGGGAGTGTGGCAATTCCAAGGACCAAGTCTCACTTGTCACAAAGAAAGAAAGGTCTTTTGGAGGGTATGAGGCTCAAGTGGTTGAGCACCTGGTTCCCATATGGGAGGTCCTGGGTTTGGTTCCAGGTGCTTCCTAAAAAAAAAAACAAGCAAAACAAACAAACAAACAAAAAAACCCAGGGGAGGTGATGTGGCTTAGTGATTGAGTGCTGGCTTCCCATATATGAGGTCTTGGGTTCAATCCCCAGTCCCCAGTACCTAAAACAAAATAAAGAAATATCTTTTATAGTATACATCTTTTCAGTCTACATGCGAATGGGGAGGACACATGAGTGGAGAACATGGTTAAAAAGTGCAATGTTCAAGCCACATAATCAAGGAACAGGCATTCACAATGTTTCCAAACAGGGCAGAAGTCACACTTTCATAGTAACTACATCAAATGTGCATTTACAATGTTTTTTAATAGGGCTGAAACTGAAGTTAAATCTTTACAGTAATTACATAAGGGATCTATTGATACAAAGGTGATCAAACAGTTCATAGATCAGATTATTTGTAGAGTTTCCAGGAGAGAAGTCTAAGCGTGCAAATCTTACCTATCAGCAATGAGCTCACAAACCATTATTTCTCAAAGCTTGGTGTGTAACTATTAAGAAATGAAATGCTGATGCGACTAGATGGGGAAAGAACTGGAAGGGTTGTGGGAAAATGCAAAGCCATATATGCTACAGGTATTGTAAATAAGGACCTTTTGATGAGGTTTCTTCATTTAAGGTATGGCTCACCTCAATTAGGATAAGACTTAATCCTATCATTGGAGGCCTTATGAGAAGGTCTCAGCAGAGAAACACAAGGAACAGCCAGACACTAAAAATCAGTGTAGCCTGGAAGAGAAAGGAGAATCCAGGAGAGGCTTGCCATGTGCACTGCCATGTGACACAAAAGCCAAGGGACAAGGATCAGTGGCAGCCAGCACCAGAAGACCACATAAAGTATTGCCAGATGATTCTTTGATTTTGGATTTCTCCTAGCTTCAAAACCATGAACAATAAATTCCCAATGTTTTAGCCAACCTAATGCATGGTATTTGTTTTAGCAGTGAGGAAACTAAAACAGCTGTTAGAGGTTGAATCAGGCAGCAGCTGCCCTTGACAGTTCCCTATGATCAGTTTTGAAGCAGACTGTATTTAATGAGACATCTCTCCATGAAAAATTTTTCCCAGCACCCTAAAGAGCAGATTCTCAGCATGTTTCTCTAGCACATCACCATAGAGGCTTTTCTGCCATTCACAGCATCACAGCTATGCCTCTTTGTCAAGAATTGGTTTTCACCCCTGGGAGGAGGGCCCTCTTTTTCAGCACTCTATCTCAGCCTCCTGAGTAGTGGTTGCTCCTTATATTTGCCATTCCTATATTGGTTAGAGTCCTCTTTAGGTCTCACTAACCAATCCCCTGTTACTCCATTCCCTAGTACATTAATAATTGTTTATATTAAAATTTCTGTTCCACTTTTTGTGTAGGGATGGAAAGCAGATCTGAATTTCCCTAAAGGTAGGAGTAGAGAGAGGGATGTACTGAAAAGAGGCCTGAAGAAACTTTTGGGAAAGAAGAAAATGTTCTGTATCTTGACTGTAGAGGGGAATTTATGGATTTATAAATTTGTCAAACCTCGTCAAATTGTACATTTTAAATTGTTTCAGTTTATTGAATGTACAATATAACTCAGAGTTGATGTAACCAGGCAAGCAATAGACTGGGGAACATATTCTCAAGACACATATCTGAACAAATACTTTTATCTAGAATATCAAAATAAGACTAACAATTCAAGAATGAGACAAATAATCCAGTTAAAAATCCCAAATGATTTTAGCAGATGGAAGATATATGAATGGTCAATAATCAGATGAAAAAAAATGTTCTTAATCATTCATCATCAGTGAAATTTAATTAAGATCCTAATGAGATAACCATACCCTCTTGACAGGAATGGCTAAAATTTTGCAAATGGAACACAGCTGGTAAGAGGGTAGATCCATTACACAGGCTTATATAATTGTCACAACTCATCTAAGTAAACATTTAAGATCTGCATAAGTTGTACATTAATTATCTCAATTTTAAAAATATATACTGAGATTAGTCTTCTTGGATGTGATTGGGAGATTGAGAGCATTAATGAGAAAGGGGATGTGGGCTTCTGAGGCTCTTTCTTACCATGTAGAAAGGATATCTGGAATAGTAGTGCCTAAGTCATTCAATTCATTCATAAGATGAATCATTCATAAGATTCATTCATAAGATGAATAAGATGAATAAGATGAATAAGATGAATAAGATGAATAAGATTCATTCATAAGATGATTCATAAGAATCATAAGATTCATTCATAAGATGAATCATTCATAAGATCATTCATTTCATCCCCCTTTCTTTCAAAGATAAGGCCACAATTGTTCAAAGACAGTAAATTACTATGTTCTTGCAGCAACACACTAATTTTTTATTTTTGCTTTTCCCATCTATTAATATTGAACTTGGACTAATACATGTGTGTTTAGTCACTTTCACAGTAATCAATTTTATAAAGAATATACAAAGTTGATAATCAAACAACAACAACAAAACAAACACTGACACTGATGTGACTCCACAATTGTTCCATTTACTATATTTTAAATTTAAATATTTCTGTAGCAGTTTGAAAGGAGAATTACATGCTTTCAGCAAATACAACTTCAGTGCTTATTATGTTCTAGGCATTGCAATAGTTATAAGAAGGACATAGTGAATTAAACAAAATCCATTCACTATAAATCTTATCATTTAGTGGAAGAAAAACAAACATTCATGTGATTTCAATACAGTGTAATACGTTCAACAATAATGATGTATAAAGAGCTAATGAGATCCCTTAGGACTGATAAGACACAGAGGCTGGGCTAGGATGAGGAAGGAATTAGGAATATTTTCCTGTCTTGGAGCCAATGAAATGAATGCATAGACCTAAGGGTAAGAAGAAATTGGTAAAGTGAAGAAGCAAGGCTGAAGAAATCAGAAGGAGAATCAAACTCAAAGTTCTAGTTAATGGGTCATGCTGTTGTTAGTAAATGGTTAGAACATGTTGCAGGGGAAAAAAAGGATACAGTGAAAATAATTATAGAGACCTAAATGGAAACTGTGACAGTTTGAAGCATTTTGTGAATCCTAGAGAAGAAGATCACGGTCTTAAAGTTAATCCATTCTTGTAGGTGTGGGATCCTTTAATTGGATTACTTCAGGGAGGTGTGACCTAGGGAGGGTCTTGGTCCTTTTGCTAGGTCCTTTCGAAACTGAGGACTGAAAGCAGCAGAAACACAGAGAAAATGCCACAGAGATGGAGAGAAGGAATGCAGGATCGCAGAGAGGAACCCAGGAGAGCGAAGCCACAGATGGAGTACCAGAAGTTGAAGCAACAAGACTCAGAAGAGAAGCAGATGCTTCCATGTGCCTTGCCACATGGAAGGAGTCCAGGATTGCCTGTAGCTAAACTTCAGTAATACAACATTTCTGATGACGCCTTGATTTGGACACTTTCAGAGCCTCAGAACAGTATGCTTTTAACCTAATGAATTTCCATTGTAAATGCCAAACCATTTCTAGTATATTGCTCTCAGCAATTCTTAGCAAACTAAAACAGGAGACAAACCTCAAAAGCCCATGTATGTATGCCATGCTAAGGAGTTTATCAAGAAAGACTGTGTAATCAATGAGGGTTGTATGAAATAATAAAACACATATTGTGTGTTAGAAAATGCATTCTGGCTGCAGTCTGAGAAAAAAAGATTGTGTTCACTCTTTAAAGCTTTAGGGACACATGCTGGAGTAGCCAGCATCCTTCTCAAATGATAAACTGAGGCAACAGTAGTGTTTGCCATTTACCTACAACTCAGAGTTGATTACTCTTTCTACTCTTTTTCTCTCCTCTGGTGTAGGCACTATGTGCTTTCTTTCCAGGCCAACAGAGTTTCACACAATTATTCATCCAGCAAACTGAAAACTTGTTTTTTCTTAGTTTCCAGATACACAGGGGAAAAAAGATGATTTGATTGATATTAATATTATTACACCTTTGAACAAAGTTTTAAAAATAAAGTTCAGTTTCACTTTGGTCAAATGATCCTAATGGGAATTTACAAACTCACAGAGGTACAGGAATAAAATTTCTGCCAAGTTAAATATCTATTAGTTAAACCTGTTTGGAAATCAAACAGGAACTATGTATTTTCTTTGTATTCATTTTCCCATGAACCTGTGATAAATATACAATATGAGGATTGATAAAGAATATATGCCAACATGACTGTTGAAGATAGATTTCTTCTTTCCTTGAAAATTGAAATAAAATTGGGAAAAGTCCCTTGAATTTTCTATAATAAAAACTGAAACCTTTCCTCAGAGAGTAGGTAAGTGCCACCTAAAAGGATTCTGCTGAACTGTTTACATATTGAGATTTAGCAATACATATTCATTGAATTTATCAGTTGATTTGGATTCTATGGAAGCAGTGGATTATTGTATATATCTTAGATTTAAATAGATCACCTGGAGAATTGAACAGTGGACATCTATTAAGTTTTATTTAAGCAGCCTTCAACTAATCACTTTCTATGATCAAAAAGAAATATAATTTTGGTATTTTTTATTAAAATAGTTACAATGTTTTTTGTATGTGTCTTGACTAGTGTGTGTTGGAAAACTCTGGCCATAATTTACTAATAGAAATGCAGTCAATTGTTGAAACTATTGCTCATTCTACTTGATAATATAGACCATCTCTTGTGGCTTTATATTTTTATAGAATCCATATATGGTAATTTACACTTACTGTGTCTTTGCATAAGTGAATTCAAAGGAGGACAACAATAATCTCTTTTTCATGATTTTTGAAAAGTTGAGAGGAAATAAATAAAGCAGAAGATGATTGATTTGTATTCCAGAGAAGGGTACAAGAAAATCTTGAAACTAAGAGACCTAAGATTCAGTGCGAATCTGAAGAGCATAAAGTTTTGTTTTATTTTGCTTCCATTATATCCAGATCTGATAGAATATGCACCATTGGCCCAAACATCCACCAAGTTAAAATACCCTTAGAGAGATAAGCTAAAATATTTAACAAGTGTACAAAAATAAATAAACAATATAAAGCCAAGTAGTCAATTCTAAGTGTCAAAAGACCAAAGAGGTTTGAGTATTCATTGCTTCGTGGGCTGCAGTAATCAGTAAAATCTGTGTAGAAATGGTAGTTGTTGAACAGACTCTGATGAATTAAACAAGACCTGATTGGGAATGGTGAATGTCTGGCTCCACTGTACCAGAGAGCCATAAAGAATCTTATGGCTAAATGAAGGTTAAATGCATACCGATTAAACTATAGTGTTTACTGGAGATTTCTGAGTTTGTGGAATACTCCCCACACTTAGGGAATTTAAGGTAGCAAGGTATGGTGGTTCCAATGAAAGGGAGGGAGCCTGGAGGCTCTGTGATTTTCATATTTGCAGTGGTTGTCTGATTGGACATTTTAGTATCCAAGACTGTTAAAGGAGATAACAGAGAGAAAATGACCTGAGGCAGCAATTGTGAATTCATTCTGAAGTGCTTGGAAGAAAGATAACACCCAGCTGCTGCATTCTTAGAACTTACCTCAAAATCACTTATGGGGTCAGGCCTGGAAGAGGCCCTTAAAGATCATCTAATTTAACTACCTCAATTTACTTATGGTTAAACTGAAGAGCAAAAAAGTGAGGTATTAAAATCATCTCCTTAAGAAGTAGTATGGCCAGATGAAGGAGATAATGTTTTACATTGTTTTTCAAATAGCCCAGTGTTTTAAATGATGGATGTTGATAAGGCATAATATAACTATTTATGTAAATATGAAGATAGTAAATGATTCTTGTAGAAATATAAGGGCAATATTTCTTGGCTTTTTATAGATATACTTGAAAATAGGCAAACTAACATTTTAAATGATTCAGGAGCATAGAATACACTTTTAGAGTGGTTCACCATATGGAGTTTGTATCAGATTAAAAGTAAATTAATATCCTCCTTTTAGAAACTGAAGTCCATCTCCCTTATAAACTGGAGTCAGTGCATTTATGTGATTAAAATATTTTTTACCAAATTTTACCAAAAATAGCCTGTGTTAAAATATGTACATGATTATTTTCCTGACAATTCTTGATTATTCCCTTTATTTTCCACTTGTTGAGAGCTTTATGTGTGCAAATTTGAATGATTTTAAATCTACTGAAAGGAAAAATGAGAGAGAACTTACAGTTTTGAAAATAAATTTCAAATATCTTGATGCTGAAATTATAAATAATTAATATAAAATATGTTACATACATAGAAACTCATGTTTTATGTATGTGAAATTGAAAATTTACAGTGTGATTTGAAGAAATGGATTACAAGCTTGTTTACAAATAGTTCTTTCTTAGCTTATCAATGATTCTTGAAATTCTACCAGTAGAGAGTGATTTATCTGTTAAGGTTTAACATTTCTTACCAGAGAAACATTAATAGAGTTATATTACACAGTTATTATATAACTGTATAATAGTGACAAGAAGAATGGAGTAAAAGTAATGGGAATGAAGAAAAGCTAGTCTAAGTTGCTAAGACTAGCAATATGGGCACTAAAATGAGCATACACTTTTATGATGATTGGATAGGAAGAATCTAAAAATTTGTTTACATGAATCAAAAAGAAAACAATTTATCCATGTAGGTGTGGGATTGGATGAGTTTCTAACAATCCAAGCTAAACCAACTGATGCTATTCTCAAATGCCAAATGACTCCTGAAAGTCAAATATATGTTGTTGTTGTTGTTGTTTTTAATTAGAGTTCACAGAAAAATCATGCAGAAAGTATGATTCCAATATCCTCCATCACACATGCATTTTCCTAATTAACACTTTGCACTAGAGCGGTACTTTTGTAAATATTTGTTTTTCTTATGTCTGAGATGATAATGTGTTGAAGAATAGAGATAGCCAACTTATCTTCTTATTCCTTTAGTTGATTATGAAATATAATCCTTCATTTGTAAAATTAGAAGGGTAGATCTTCCTCACCATCCCAATCAAATTAAAATATCTTTATAAATTTATAATCTTAAGTTTTCCCGCTGGAATTCAGTATTCTAGGAGTTTGTTCTCGTTACTGCGAGAACAATGAATTATTCACCCAAGACAATTTTTTCCTATTTTACAAAAGTCAGGAAATTGTGGTGAAAATTAAGATCAGGTACTTGGAATATAGTTTTTCATCAGAATTGGAAAACCAGCTTGAATGATAAGGAGAAACTGGCAGAGCCAAACTCTCATGTCAAGCTGCTGCAGTTACAAGACTTGGTTAACATTCATATAATAAGTAAAACAGTTCTAAAGCTGAAAATTACCAGAAATCTGCAAAGTATTTTA
Source organism: Cabassous unicinctus (assembly GCA_029593785.1). Classification (NCBI taxonomy): domain Eukaryota; kingdom Metazoa; phylum Chordata; class Mammalia; order Cingulata; family Chlamyphoridae; genus Cabassous; species Cabassous unicinctus. The sequence goes on along the minus strand of JAQZBX010004139.1, from coordinate 38,487 downwards.
CATTTGTTACTTTATTTAATCCCCACAAAAATGCTATGGATAAATTGTATTACTCTCAAAAAATATATAGCCTTCTTTCTGGTGAACTTATTTCTGGGCTGAGCCTGAGGTATCAAGTACATATTTACCACATATGTGACTGTCAATGAAATATGCCCAGATTCAATCTTATCCATGTTTGATAACATTTCAATAACAGAGCCCTGGAAAATGGGATGTTGAAATCTGGGATAGTGACTTTTAAGGTTGAGTCTGACAATTTTGAACACCCAAATTTCCTGAAACCTCTGGGTGAACAAATTTATCCCCCCTTCTCTGTTCTAGAAGAAAACAAATACTATTTGTCTGGAAGTTGTGCAATAAATTCACCTGAATCTGTTTCCTTGAAAAAATGATGCTTATTTTCTTGATTCACTTTATTCTCATCATGCCTCATTATTTCTAGGCCAATAGCAAGGGTTAGATCATAGGACAACCCCAGGGAAGATCCCATACTTTTCAAATCTATGCCATTAGCAAATGGGTGGAATAATTAACAGTTTAAAAAGCAGGTGCAAAAGTTAAATCACCCCTTCTGCTCCTGGTCCTGACCCCTGTTGCCTTCCTGCTCCACTCCCAGTGGCTTCTGCACTCTGCTGCTGTTCTTGGAGCCCTCGTGGACCCTGCTTTCACCATGACCCCCTGCATGGATCAACACACAAGTAAAACCTGGGCATTTATGATCTACAATGGGAAATTGCAGTCTATAAATCAGCCCTCTTTATCATTCTTCAGCCCCTTACCCTCTACCAGGGACCCATGATCTATTATTTCCTCCCATTTCTCTTCCCTCCCTACCTTCATAAATTACTGGCCTCACTCAAAAACAAAAACAAACAAACAAAAAATCAAATCTAAAAGTCCATAATTTCTCTAGAATAAATTAGGTATTATCCTATTTCCAGCTACTGTGATTGATAATCAATGGATACTAGTGAGTAAGTAAAATATATCTCAAATATGTCTTTCCTAAATTCAAGATAATTTTCTCATATATTTGATTATTGTTTCTCCATTTTCTTAAATTTAAGTTGATTTCCTCAAATTGTTCATTTGATTAATGCTTTTCAACTTCTAAAATTCCACTTATATGTAAATGTTTATTCTTCTCTACAGCTCTTATCTTACACAAATTATCTTTATTTCTTAAACTTTGCATTGACTTCTAGGGGAATTTTCCAGATGATTGCATAATTCATTGCATTTAAGCAAATATCTGCCCTTCAAAACATCATTGATTTTATAATTTTAATTGTAAATATATATGAAATAAAATTGTAATTATATGTGTGTTTGTGAGTATATGTATCTATTTCTGTAGCTATATCTGCAATCTAAATTTATGTCTGTGCCTCTATCTATATCTAGAGAAAGACTCAAAATAAAATGAACTATTTTATACTACCACACCTGTTAAGAAATAGAACATTGCCAGTAACTTTCAAGTGATTTGAAAGTCTCTTCCCCAGAGTATCCCTTCCCTCTCTCTCAAAGGTAACTAATTCCTGTATTATATGTTAATGCTTTCTTATTTTTCATCAATAGCATTAATATATATATCTATATCCTGAAACAATATGTTGTCTAATTTTACCTGTTTTTTTGACCTTGAGTCTTCTATGGATGACTTCTTTCTTTAAATTATAATTTTGAGTCTTATGCATCAGAACATGTTTACTTCACTCATTTTTTCTGTATTTTTTGTATGAAAAACACAATTTTAATGCATTCTTCTATTATTCAGAAATTACATTATCTGTCATGTATTTGTCTTTCTTCCTTTATTTTTATTATTGTTACTATTTTGTGAATGCAAACAAGGCTGCTCTGAACATTCTTGAAATGATCACTTGTGGAAATCTACAAAAGTATCTCGTCTATAAATAATACTTGAATTACTGAGTCATAAGAAATGCATATGTTCAATTTAAAATCCAGTGTAGGGATTTTTTCCCACTTCTCTGCATAAAGCATTTTCAATAAACAAAGTTCATAATTTGAAACAGTAAAATCTCCAATGTTCCTTGCAATTATCTTTTTGTTGTTGTTGTTCGATCCGTAAAATGAGTAAAAGAATTTATTGAGAAATGGGGGGAAAAAACAGCGCTTGCTGAAAAGTGAGAGTGAAAGATGGAAATAGACGATTAGCAGCAAAACAGAAGATTCCTTCCTCTAGTCACTAGAGGTAACTGCTATCCTGTTACTAATAGATTAATAATAGATTAATATTAGATTAGTTTTAACTATTTTCAAATTTGAATACATATAATATAATATTTATTCTTTCTGTCTTCTTTTGTTCAGCATTATGAATGTGAGATTGTGACATTTTTCCATATCATGGGGAACAATGGTTTCTTTATTGCATTGCTGTATTTTATGTATAAATATACCACAATTTATCTGTTCTATATTTCAGTTATTACAAGTTTGGGGCTCTTCAAACAATATTCTTAGAAGTTTTTCACTTTTGGTGAATCTATGCAAACATTTCTGTTGAGTACAAACCTACAATTGGATTTCTAGGACATAGGAGTACAGTATGCTCAATTTTAGCCAATTATTTTCCTATTTGATAAATTGGTTGTATCGTTTTTCACTCTATCAGCAATGCATATGATTTCTAATTCTCTAAATTCTTGCAAGCGTTTGTTACATTTAATCTATCCATCTGATGGTTGATGCTTGAAAATCATCTAATGACTCAAGTACAAGGCAACACTGAATATCAGCCACACTTATGCATACTTTTCTCTTCTCTGGTATCTTGGCTACTCCAGCCTTGGCTACTTTGTTGGCTCTGTGATGCTTCAAAGAGTAATTCTACCTCCACTGCTTTTCCAGTTTTTCTGGATGTCCTTGTTAAAAGGTTTGGTCAAATGCAAGTTATAACAGCAAAATCCATGAATTTATGGAATGCCTTAATCATCATCTTGTTATTAACACAGCACTGAGTCTGATCGAGTATCTTATTTCATAATAAAAGAAATGTGGCAGTGTACATAATATCAAGGAATTCACTTTCCTTACCATGTACCTGTTACTCTGTAGTAACATATGTAACAGAATGGTGGACTACCTTACTGAACATTAAAGATTACAGCTTGAAAATCTGGAGTTTAATTTTTAAGGAAAATTCACCACTATATAATGCTGTTTCTTTCACAGCCAGAATAAACTGTAATGGGTATCAAGGGATGTAAGTGCAAGTAGTGCTATTTACTACCAAACTAAAAACACACTTGGAAAATTTTTGCTTCCTGTCCCACCATTTCTAGCTCAGCAGATTTGTAGGTCTTAGATATAAAGAGGTTATGCTTTCATTAGAGAACACAGCAGTGATTTTATTGAATTGGTAATTGAAAATACCACCTGGACATCTTAGACTCCTCATATCTCTATTAAACCAACAAAAAAGAAGGGGCTGAGTTCATTGGTGATAATGATCTGGGGAAATTTGTTAGTTGCATCACAGTGAGGGCACAGATGAACAATATCTTCAATCCATAGAAATCTCTTAAAATGTCTCAACGATTTCAAGACAAATGGTAAAATATAATGGAAAAATAAAGCTACAAATAATGTAAGTTATAAAGATTAACTAAAGTCACATGACCAATTACAGCAACAAGGGTAGTTGTAGCAATTCATTTTTGTTATTTCTTACATTTATATATGCATATATGTGTGTGTATGTGCATCTTGTTCAATAGAAACAGAAAAATATTCTTGTTTTATTAATGAATTCTAAAATGTATAGAAGACTGTTCATAAATGCTTAGTAGCCAAAGAGGTTAAATGTTCCACTCATTTATCTATCTACTGGTCTCAGCTCAAAAATTTCACTTTTTTAATCTTTTTATTGTGTACTGGGACACAGAATCAAAAAAACATATTTATGCTTTAACAGATGGCATATTATTAGTTTTTGCCAAAGTAGATGCAAGAGGAAGGAAAAAGATTTCCTTACACTGCCAAAATAAAATGTTAAAGTAAGGATAAGGAGGACTTGGTAAAGGAATATGAGGAGAATGGAGGAACAATGAACATGGGGAAATAAATAAAATTTGATCAACCATGAAGAGATCTGGACAAATGCTAAAGACTGCACATTGCATATCACACCAGATGAATTTTCAGGATTAGGTTGAATAGATGCCTATTTCACAAGGCCTAGGGAGAAAATCCAAAAATCCCTTGATATGAACTACTGCCTTTTCTGAAAATATTGACAGCACCACACTTTCCTCAAGGCATTCTTCATCTCCAAGTTTCTAAGAGTGGAAGTCAGAGGACTGAACATGGTAGCAATGATGTAGAAAACAGCAAACACTTTATCTTCTGGAAAAGTTATGGGTGGTCTAATATAAACAAATAAAACAAGCACAAAGAACAGAATCACAACTGTTATGTTAGAACTGCAAGTGGAAAGAGCTTTGCTACAGCTTTGTGCAGGGTAAGCCCTGATGGTTTATAATATCAGAAAATAAGATAACATCAAAATCACAAAAGTTACCAAAGCAACAATACCTGAATCAACTATTACCAAGGGACCAATTCTGTATGTATCAGTGCAGGCCAGTTTCAGCAAAGGATACACATCACAGAAGTAGTGATCGATCTCACTGGCACCATAGAAAGGTAAGAAGATGGTGAGAAGAAACTGATTGGCCAAGTGTATAAATCCCCCAGCATAACAAGCTATGATGATCACATTACATCTCCACCTGCTCATGAGGATAGTGTGGTGCAGGGGCTTGCAGATGGCCATATAGCAGTCATAGACCATCCCTGTGAGGATAAAGATCTCGATGCATCCAAAAAAATGTGTGGAAAGAGCTGTGCCATGCTACTAAGTCCATCATTAGTTTGGGTGTCACTGAGGAAGTGTAGCAAAGGTTGGAGAGTGAGAGGTAATTAAGGAAGAAATACATGGGCTGGTCAAATACCTGACTGCAAGAAACAGGAATCATTATGAACATGTTTCCCATCCAAATAGCAATGTAACAAAATAAAAATAATACAAAGCAGAATATTTGGCAAAGTCCCAAGAGAATAAACACAGTGACATTATTCCTATTTTCCACAGTCCAGTGCAGTGAAAATGCTTAACAACACCTGAAAAGACAAAATTAATAAGTCAATGTAAAAAGTGTTTATAGAGATATTTATAACACACATGTCATAAAATTATATTTAACTGGCATAATTCCAGTGTTTCAGTAAATGAAAATCTTTCAGAACATTGTGTTCAGTCTTGGCATTACTTGAAATTAATGCTTTCAATCAGTAGTTAAAATCATTTAAAATATTATTAAGTGACAAACATTTTCCAACTCCAATGAAATATAAAATTAATTACATGAGAAGGGTTTAACTCTAGGTACTTTCAAACTCAAATTTTGTTAAAGGTGCAAGTATAAATCATACAGTGATTTTTTTAAGATGTAGGAGCAAAGGTAAAGTTTTAATGGTTATCACTAGTGGGATATATACCTAAAAATAGTTTTAGAACATGGTAGAAAATAAAATGAAAGATAATTATAATGATATTATATATTTAATAAGTTGAATAAAAATTTCTCTTCAGGAAGAAAATGCAGTTGGCTTGACATATTTTTTATCATTTGTTGACCTTTTTCTTTGTGATTAGTGAGATTAAAATGTTGACATTTTATAACAGAAATGAATTTATTTAGCCATTACTATTTTGCAGTACTTAAGAATAAAAATGTTAAGCATAAGGTTTTAAAAATATTTTATTAACCATAAAATATCAATGTCTGATGGCAAACACGTGGCACAATTGTTTTCACTATAAATTTTGACCTCCAAATGACATCATTAATGCATTCATTAGTTTTTTTCATTAAAATTTGTGATATATTCTTCTGCCCTAATCTCAGCTGTCTTTTTCTCATGAATTCATTTTTAAATTCCTTCCTCAAAACTCTTTTTTACATATTAACTTGACATTGTCAACTTCAAAATAAATAATTCCATTGCAACAAAGATGGAGCCTTAAAAACATAATTCTAAATCTTAAAATTGTACAATTCAAATTAATTTTTTTATCTGATAGATAAACCATTTGGAGTAAAACTACTCAGTGTACCTCCAATTATGGTATGTAAATATTTCCTTACTTAAGGGAAGACTATTTTTATTTTAAAGTAGTATTTAAAATACTGGTTTGGAACACTAAATTAATTACTTATTGATTTGAATGGATGCAAACAATAACATTATTTTAGTTGTGTTCATGGAAAAAAAAAAAGCAAACGTGAATTTCTTTCTCCGTATTCCTTATCTCCCAAATTAAAATGAGACTTGGTAAATAAAAGTCCAACCAAACTAGAAGAAATACATATTGTATTACAATAGTAAGAAATAAATTTTCACATATATAATATAAATTACATTGTCTCTAGAAATGGTAATTTTGTTCCTTTTGAAATGTGCATTTTTACTCTTCTAGCCTTTGCAAACATTTCAAATAATAACATTCTAATATGGAAGTAAAACACTATGAGTCCTTTTTTCCATATCATTCAGCAGATTTCAAATGAATGAGACTGTTTAAAATAGATTTTTGGGAATTTCACGAAGTAAGTAATAAGTTTTCAGAAAATTATGGTCCACATATAAAATTAAGCTTCTGAAGAAACTAAGGTTATTAAAGTACTCGGGGAAAACCAAACAAGCCTTCTGTCTGCATTTATTGCTACAAAGTTACTAACCCTACTAATTAAATTGTTCTGATATTATAGCAAAACAAGTTTTATAAATAAGTATATAAAACCCATTTTTCTCCAATTCCAAAGCTACAGATGATGCTTTATTTCACTTCTTGGAAATCTTCCCTTTTGATTTCACTTTCCCTTTAAACTAATAATTCACCATATATAAACTGCCACCCATTTTCTAGCTCCTTAATTGTAGATTGGAGAGGATCCCTACTTTTTACTTTGACACTGCCTTCGATTTTAGTTGTCAACTTTGCAAGTGACTTCTTTTCCTTCAACAATGATTTCTTCATCCAAAATGTAGAGACAATGTTTCTCCCTTAACCAAAGCAGTGAGTGAGTTCTGAGTTTCAAATTTAAGATTAGATAGGGGAGAATTTTGAGACGAATAAAATACTATGTAAATGGATATATTATCATATTTAGTTTGTTGTTCATACAAGAGAAATTGTACTTTATAGAGTTAAAATTACTTGAGGTTTTCCTGGGTTAATTACATGCAGTATTCAGTACTATTGAGAGCTTATTTGTTGTTTCCATTTGGGCCATCTTACTACTCTGGTAACATATGAATTCACTTTTTCTTAATCAATACTTCATTGACTTTCTACTCAAAGTCCTAATAATGTTTTCTTCTTAAATGAATTTTCCAGACAGTTAAGCATCATTTCCCTGTCAAACTGACTGTTTTGCATGTTGTTTAGAATATCTCATCAAGCTCCATGAGCAACTCCTTGAATTTATTGCTATCTTGATCTCAAAATAAATAACTCAATTAAAATCAGAAAGCATGCCTGTATATAAATTTAACTATTTTGAAGTCCATTATCTATACAAAGGAGTCAAAAATAAATTCAGCATATATCACACATACAGGCCAGATATTGGAAGGGAAGGTACATAATTCATCACACAGGTTCCTCTGCTTCTGCTTCAATTGTTGTGGGACATTCCTACACTTTCCTCACTTAAATGCTGGTTATTATCCTACTGCTTGGATTATTTCATTTCAGCTTCTTGAATTCATATTTCCCTCATTGTTGGTACATTGATAATGTGCACTTTCTAATTCCTCCTACCTTTTGTAAAAGAAAACCATGTTGTGGCACCTCTCTCTCAACATATTCCCACAAAAAATGGGATGTTTTCTACCCTGAGCAACAGTTTGAAGGCAAGTAAAAGAATTTTAATATTCAAATGAGTCAAATAAAGATTTGAATTTCATTACTAAAATTATTCCCAGAGAGCTCTAACTCACATGATTAACTAAATTCTGGGTAAAGTATAAGTTGCAAACTACATTTTTATTGTTCAATGGCATTGACTTTTCCTTGAATGTTGTTTGGATTTACCTTCCCAAATAAGTAACTCACCTGGTGGATTTCCTTTATATCTACATTATTAGACCCAGTAGAGTTAGGATAGAAACTGGATTATAAAGAGTATGCAAGCCTCTATTAGCCCAGCTGTGTGTGATTCATGCATCTTAGTCATTAGATTACATTTCCCCTGGGTCCCAATGATTGAATGTTCCTGCTCTTTATGAAAGTTTTTTTAAATGAAAAATTTGGTGGGCTTTTTCTTTTGAGAACATTTTCTTTCCCATAATCTCTTTAAACTGACTGAGGAGAAAAGAAAAGTATTGGCCCTCAAGTTAGTCTCATCTCCCCTCTAAATGTGGCCTCATTGTGTTCTCTGAGAGGATTAGAATATGTTTTGCTTATATCCATTTATTATTTAAGTAGATTTCCTGAAAAAATATAAACTTAGAACCTCTGTGGACTTAGAAAATGCCCATTAGAAGAATTTGAAAAAATATATACATATACGGCTAAATATAATTTTATTTCTCCTCTGCTCTTATCATTTCAACACATCACCTTTTACTTCATTTCTTCTTTCACAATGCATCCAAAGTTGGAACCTGACTTCCAATGTGCTGTATTAGCAGAGTAAGTAATAGCAAACACTTTTGAACACTTACTGTGTTGTCCAAACACTGAATAATCTCATTCAGTACTCAGTTACCCAGTGAAATGGCCATGAAGAACTTCCATGATAAAATGCTGTCTAAGGTGACCAGGTAAAGAACAGATTATCAAAAAAAGCCAGAGGAATAGCTCATTCAAGAAGAAAGGAAGGATTTCATTCAGAAAGGGCCATAACATAGGCTTTGGAGAATATGGCAGTACTCTGCTGCTTGATCTAACTGCAGGTTTTGGGGATATACAAACTGTAACTTTTTTCCCACTTTTCTCTATATATTCTATTTAATAATTTAATGGGGTAAGAAATATGCAAGACAAGCTTTGAAAAATTATCTAAGTTACTGAAGCAATCCAGGATGTGAGATTTGATATGCCTTTAAAGAATTACCTTGAAAGCAATTCTAAGTTGTTTTTCATTTGTTTGTTTTTACTGTCCAGTCAATTCCCTAAAAGCCCAGGGAAACCTTTTAGGTGGTATTATGCTTTTCTTTCAGATGCTTCCTCCAGTCTAGGTAGTGTTTTCACAGTTGTTCTTCCTCTTTACAAAGAAGAATTTCTTCCCTGGGTTTTCACCTCTTTTTCCTTGCCAACTTCTCAGGATTCTTGCCTCTGGACCTTTCTATCTTTACCCCTCATCCAGAAATGATTTATTCTCTCATAGATTTTCTACTCCCTAAAGTGAAAAAAAAGTAAGTTTTTCTAATCTGACTTATTTTAAAAATATCAATTAAAATGCATATAAAATGTACTATCCCTACAACTAGATACAAATACTTTTAATGTAATTTATATGTATACAATTTATATAAACAAAATTGATTTCACACTATACATACATATTTTCAAGCTACTTTTTCAATCATCATAGTATCACTAAATCTTCAAAAAGGTAGAAAATCAAGGAAAAAGAAAACAATTTCTCTCTCTTTCCATTGATAACTTTAACATTTTAGAATATTTTAAACTTTTTCATATTTGTGTTTTCCCCTAAATAAACACTCTAAGTACGTTATTACTTTATACCATGATTTTTACCCCACCATTTTATTAATTAATGTTATAACATTTAACCTTGTGCATTAAAGTCTTGATGGACACCATCTTCCTGAGAAAAATTCAGTTTCTTTGGCAGTATAATGCAAAAACTGAATAACATGTTATGACAATTGTATATTATAATCAATGGAATATATAACTATCCAATAAATAATTTTTCTTTCTCATAGCATCAGTTAAAAGGGGAATTATGGTTTTTTGAAGTAGTTTTCTTTAGGAAATTCTTAATAGGTATAGTAGAATTTGAGGGGTCAATGTAAACAATAGACTATGAGTCAAAAACAAGGTTAGTAAATATAGAACAGAAGCACAGTAGGGACAAAGACACTGAAAGGAGAACCTTTTCTGTAAAGACTGCTGACATGCATCAGGAAAGAAAGCCTAGCTAGGATAATTCACAAAACAATTTTGGGATATATCATGTGTTAGTCAGGGATCCTCAGAGAAATTGCACTGACTGGATTTACATATAATATTAAGTGATTTATTATAGGGATTGTGTCAATTACTGTGGGGAATGGCAAATCTGAATTCCATAGTGTAGGTCATATTTTGGAAACTCTGATGACAGTAAAATTTACTTCCTCTGTAGAAGCTAGCTGGTTGAGGTAGAAACAGGAATCCATTATTCTGAGTTCTGAACTCCTCAGTTCTGGCTTTAGGACCTCCAATTGCTTGGATGGGGAAACTCCCCTCATTGCTGAGGGAAACCTCCTTTGGTTATTTTAGATGCAATCATCATTGGTTGTAATCAACTGAATATAGATGCAAATCCGTCTAAGAAATACCTTCAAATTGTTTAATCAGGCCACTCTTCCTTGACCAAAAATTGGACACCATAACCTAGTCAAATTGATATATTAACCATAACAGTCCATCCTTTGTCAATTTGGCACTCATACACATCTCCTTAAACCATTCTTAATCACCAATAATGGCAGTAACATAGTCATACCTCCACCTACATGATACACCTGCCTTGTTTATGACTAAAAATGCATTAACCCATTCCCCAGAAGGGGATATGGGTTCTTGGGTGATATTCATTGGTATACTTGATATACTTAAATACTATTTTGTATAATTAATATAATTTATGATATATGAGAAGAGAATAAGGGGAGAAAAAAGATATTTGAAACACATATAAGATATATTTACAGCAAAATAACATTTCTTGTTTCCACAGCTGGTCATGTGGTCATGAAAATGATAATAACTGCCATCTTCCACTACCCATTCCATATTCCCTTTACCCTCAGCCTTCATCTCAGTCTGTCTTAGTTCTTTCCTTGGTGGAGTGACCAATCCTAATTCCTGAAAAGTCTGGACCACTACTAGACTTGCCTGGATTAGGCTGTTGTAGTTTTCCTTTGATTTTAATCACAGGGCATTTTAGGTTAAAAGACACCCTAAGGAAGCCTGTAGTCCTGGAATACTGCTTCTTAACTCCAGAAATACTCTTCGTTAACCACACTGAGTGGTACTAGTCCAATTTCTACTTGGTAGTCAGGATCAATTTCCCAAGTCAGTATAGTATCTCCCTACTTTCCATGTTGATTCAGAAATATGAGGAACCCAAAGTGGCTGGGTGGTGGCCTTGACTCCCAATTCAATGGTATCATTATTGTGTCTACTGGAGGAGTACTCCTCCTTTTGGAATTAAGATGTCTAGGCCAACTGACCTGGTTGCCAGGATAGGAAGCAAATATTTTTTCCAGTGGACTACTGGGGAAGTAGTGAGTGGTGCTACACAGATGTCCACCCCATGATTTATGGATGCATGAATCCTGGCTATGGAATGTATATAATTTAAAGCATATACCATCTCCTGTGGAACACTGGCCCAGCCCTGAAAGGTATTGCCATCCATTTGGAGCCAAAATTGAGTGTTAAAGAAACCCTTTCACTCTTCTGTAAATCCAGCTGCTTCAGAATGATTAGGAGTGTGGTAAGTAAGACCGGTGAATTCCATGAGCATGGGCCCATTGCTGCACATTATTTGCTTTGAAGGGGATTTCTCAATCAGAAGCAATGCTGTAATGAATAATGTGATGCTGGAGAAGGCATTCTTTAAGTCTACAGATGGTAGTTTTGGCAGAAGCATTGCATGCAGGTAGGTAAAGTGCCTAATCCAGTGAGAACAAAGCACTGCCCCTTCCATGATGGAAGTGGTCCAGTTTAATCAACCTACCAACAGGTATCAGGATGATCAACCTTCCAACAGGTATCAGGGTGATCCCCTTGGGGAGTGGTGTCATACCAGAGACTGTGTTAGTCTCTAAAGCTGGCAGAATGGGCACTCATCAGTTGCTGTAGCTTAATTGGACTTCAGTGGTCCATATTGCTGAGCCCATGCAAAACTTCCAACCCTGCCACCAGGGTCACTTTGTTCATGAGCCCCTTGTGCAATGAAAGAAGTCACTTGGGAAAGAGGCTGGATAGTATCCACAGAAAGGGTCATCCCATCCAGATGATATTAAAATATTCCTCTGCTGAGGTCATCCTCTGGTAATCACTCATATGGGATACAAATATCTTCTTATTTTTCTCTCAGTAAAAAAGGTCTACTTACATATCTCAACTGCAGACTTATTTGTTAAAATTTCACAATCAGGATCCTTCCAACCACCTGAATATCTAGCCAAATCATTGAATAATAACCCATGAATTATTATGCAAATGCATCTCCAGTCATTTATCCTTTAAAGCAAAATGAATGATCAGATACATTCTTGAAATTCTGCCCACTTTGTGGATTTCCCTTTACTATTGTCATTTACGGATATCCCAGAAAGTTGCTGTAGTGCTGCTACTCTCCTCTTTGGGTGGTTCCTACATTAATGTGAACCATCTGTAAACCAGGCCCCAAATTTCTCTTCCTTGATCAACTTAACTGGTCATATGGAACTATCCAAGCAGCCACTGCTTAAACTGAAAATGGGAAGAAAATGCAGGAGTAAGGCACTTGGGCATTTGGAGCACTATGCCATCAGGGCCTGCTCAAGGTCAATCTCATATATACTATTTCTTTTTGATGGTTGATTGTTTCAGTGCACACCTAACTTAATGGCTTGGTAGGAGAAACAACACCCAGGTCATGATAAGCAGGTCAGGGTTCATGGTAACCTGGTGAACAATTGTTGGGTGTTCAGTCTCTTTTAAGGCCCAGTAGCAGGCTAAAAGCTGTTTCTCCAAGGGGAATAGTTATCTCAAATTGTCCCAGGGATTTACCCCAAAACCCAAAGTGTCTGTATTATGATTCTTCAATGGAGATCTGCCAAGGGCTTCATATAACATATATATTTGATACGGACTTTCATTGGATCTCCTGGATTACACAGCCCAAGTGGCAGAACAGCATGCCTTCAAGCCTGGACTTATTGCAGAGCTTCCTTTGAATTCCAGTCTTGACTCAGAGCTAGCAGCTTTTTGGTCCACTTGATAGATGGAGTATTATACCCAAATGAGGAGTATGTCACCTCTAAAACCCAAACAAGTTCAACTAGTATTGTGCCTCTCTTATAGTTACAGTAGTTGCCAGACTCAATAGTTTATACTTCACCATAGGAGAGATTATTTTTGATGTTATATGGAAGTTCTTTAGGTGATGAGATGCAAAAACAGAGAGGCAGAGAGCCAAAAATCCATAAAAAGACAACATAGTTAGATCTAAGGGAGTGGAGGAAGAGAAGGAGAATGAGGGAAGTGGGAGTGTCCAGGACTTTCCTAACTTAGGCTCCCATGAGTGTCAGTGGAGGTGTGGAGAGAGAGAAAAAGAATTGCATTTCTGGCTCTTACCTTCCTTGTCACCCATAGGGGAGGAGTAGGGCAGCTTTAAACTATTTGGCATGAAAAGCAGATGTGGCAAGGGTCATTTGGAGAAGGTGAGGGAAGCTCTTATCAACCAAACCATATCAAAGTATACATCCTGCTAGAAGCTGTGAAGGGCAGAAGCAGCAAGGGCCATTTGAAGAGGTAGCAGGTCGCTCTTATCATCCAAATCATGTGAAGGTACAGGCCTTGCTAGTTGCTGTTGGTTAGTCTAACTGGGGCAAGGCTAACTGGGTTGGTTACTCAAAGGAAATTTATGACTAGGAAAGATGATGAAGCAATAAATATTATTTATTTTATGCCATTACAAGGATACTTAAAAATTCTCTGCACCGACTGCCTAGAAATTTCACTGTGTTCACTGAAATTTTATTTGCCATCCTTTACTACACAAATATCTTACCAATAAGTCTAAGGTAGTTGCTACATTTTTGCTCACTATGTACAATCAATATAATGTCATCAGTGTAATGGATAAGTGTGATATCTTGTGGAAGGGGAAGGTGATCAAGTTCCCGGTGGAGTAGATTATGGCATAGGGCCTGAACGTTGGTAAATGCCTGGGGTAAAAGACTGAAGGCAAATTTTGCCCCCCCCCCCTCAGTTGAAAGCAAACTGTTCCTGCTGGATTTTACTAATAGCTATTGAAAAAAGTATTTATCAGTTCAATAGCTACATACTAGGTACCAGATGAGTGTTAATTTGCTCAGGTATTGATACCACATCTGGAATAGCAGCTGCAATTGGAGGTCACCACCTGGTTAATTCAATATCATCCTCTAAGATCTATAAGTTTTCTGCACAGACCCAAACAAGACAGTTGAGTCGGGCTGTGGTGGGAATCACTACCCCTGCATCTTGCAAGTCCATGAAGGTGGAACTAATAATTGCAATTCCTCGAGGAATGTGTTAGTGCTTAGGGTTTACTATTTTGTTGGGTAGGGGAAGTTCTAGTGGTTTACATTTGGCCTTTACTACTATCATAGCCCTCAATCCCCAGATGACACAACCAATGTGGGGATTTTTCCAGTTGCTGGAATTTGAATGCTTTCCAATTATGCATTCTGAAACTGGGGAAATAAGCACAAAATGGATTTGAGGAGCCATTGGACCATCTGTGAGATGCACCTGAACTAAAATTCCATTGATCACCTTACTTCCATTAGCAACTCTCTGGGGGGTGGGAGCACAAAGACATTTTGGGTCTTTTGAAATTAATGCCACTTCAGAGCCAGTGTCCAGTAATTTATGAAATGCCTGATCATTTCCCTTTCCCCAATGCATAGTCACCCTGGAAATAGGCCAGAGATCCCTTTGGGGAAGGCCGGGAAGAAGATTAACCATATACATTTCTGGCAAGCAGGGTCTTTGCCCAAGGGAACTTTGACTTCCCTTCATTATAGGGCTCTGAGTCTATAAACTTTCTCAAGTTTACTGAGATTGATTGAGGTGTAAGACACTTTTTGTGATTCAAGTTAGGCTTTTGTTCACTTTATTTAAAACTTTTCTGATTATACAGATCAAGAAAGATTTTAGTAGAATGCCCATCTATTTCACTTCTAAGTACCCCATGATCAAATAACCAATTCCATACTCTTTGTAAATAAGACTATTCTGATTACTGCTTTGACTCAACTGTCTATTATATTCACCACTCCCACATTGCTTTGGAATTAAGAGCCAACCACTTGGCATCTGCTAACCCAGGATCATGTCATCCTCATTGCATTTATCATCCATGTCTGTGGCAGCAGTTCCCACAGTAATATCGGAACTACAGAGTAAAGGGATCACAGAGCTCTTCGGGTATGGTGCATCAGCCCTCACAAATTGATTCCTTACAGTTGTGGTGAAAGGCTGGATGTTCCTGGGGTAGTTTTGACAAATTTACCAATAAGTAGTTTAGTAAGCCGCTTGATTTAAAAATAGATTTTTGCATCTGGAAGAATGCATGAACACCACAATTCCTCCTTTTATCCATAAGGAAATAGATGAGTTTGAAGGACTTTTACTAAATCACATTAACAGGTAATGGCAAATCAAGACCAGGACTTCCATTTCCAGTTTTACTGTGTCTTAGGTTCTTGCAAGAATTCCTAACATTTGAATTGAATGTGATATTACAGAAGGATATTTCAGTAGCCACAGATGGACAAGTTCCAACTATATAATGAATAGTTATTTCTTTTAAAAAGGTAGAACTCACACATATTATTGAAGTTTTCAAAAAACTCAAAAAACTATGAAATATCATGAAAAGAATATAGGAACAAAATGATTATTTTCTGGAAATGATGAACTCAATTTTCCTTAATTATAATAGAGAAATTATCTTTTTAATAGACTACTGGAGGTCTTCATAGATGATTTCAGTTCTCCTATCTGTGAAATGGGAAGTCCTGTTATCTAGTCCACTTCCTGATAGTTATTTTGGGATTTTCACTAGAGAAAAGTTTCAAAATATTTAATACTTTTTAACTGCTATAGATATCTATGTTCAATGATAAAAGATATTTAGCTAATCTCATTGAAGAAAATTTATTCCTTGTGATTCCCTTGTGTTAGAAATGGTGAAATATTCACACAATATAAATTTTTAAAAATTAACAATAAAAGATAATAGTATTTAGTGAATTGTTGCAATGTATTAGTCACATAAATCTTTAACAAAATGTTTTATATGGATCATTTCATTTAATTATTATAAGAATCTTTGTGGTAGGTACTCTTATCACTGCTTTATAAATGACAAAAATAAGGCTCAGATATTTATGGAATTTGCCTAACATTATTCACAGACAAGTATATTTGAACCCATTTAGTTTAACTCAAGCTCCCTCAAGCACAATGATAACCTCCCTTCCTTGTGGGTAAAACTGGAATTATATTTTAGGAGTTGAGGACTAGCCCTAGGCTAAGGAAACAATGTGACCCTGAAAATCGAGGATTGAATGTATTTTCATTTATATTCATTTTAGAGGTCAGGGTGAGGCAGCATGCACATTTGTGTCCTGCATGTCCATTTCAGGATTTTGTCCAGTGTGGATTTTCTTCATGAATTTATTGCAACTGAGATGATGATTTCAGGTAATCAGAAGCTTTAAATATGAAGGCATTTCTGTTTGGTGTATACATATCAGAGTCTGTTAATCCTTTATGTAGCACATTTTGATTACTCTGCATCTTCTCTCACCTGCTACAAATTTATTTTTTCCTTCCATTAAAGTTATAATAAGAGCCATTGTTAGTTCAACAAATCAAGGAAACATGAAAAAGAACAAATTATAACTGTGAGTAGTCAATAATAGCAGTGATTAGATTTAAAAGATCAATTTAGAATTTATCTAAATGTTATTGAATTATAAAAGAATAAACAGACTCATATTTTTTAATGCTGATACTAAAATCAAATCCACATATAGCTATAAAAAGAGATGCAGATTTTTTTATAAATGTTGGTGCAGATATAGATGTTTCCTGCTGCTTTTTATCAAATATCTCCTCTTAGGGGGAGGGGAGCAGAAATATAGCTCCCTAGTTATTTGCATCTGGAATTCAAATAATGGAAATTCATGGGATATAATGTTTAGGGAATAGCATCTATGTGCAATTTACTAAGGGTAATTGAAGAAACAATGTGATAACTACCAATGAATAAGTTTTGCAAGAGTTCCCTGAATTGTAATACTTGATTGTGGTTTATATTTTAGTTAGTTTTATTTCATTCATTATATAATGTATTACTCTTACATCATATTAAAACTTAATGAGTTTTTAATTAACTATATGGAAATAATATTGAAATAAGATATCCTTTAAAAAAATAAGAATATTGTATAACACTAAAATCCACTTTGGCTTTTACTCCTTTTGTTCCCCAAAGGGGAATATTTCCTTCCACACCTTTTCTTATTCATTAAAGAGTACATAGGTATTCATATACTCTAAATGACATTTTTTGGAATAATTTTTAACATATAGGTTATCATATAGTGATTATCATTGTGTGCCTAATGTTCTTTGCTAAACACAATAGCTTAGTGATTTATTCATGTAAGATGTACCAGATAGAGCAAAAATGTAAAATTCTGACTTATTTTCCATAATAAGTACCTATCACATGTATTTTACATTCTATTATTAGATATTTAGATCACTTCTATTTTCCAAATTTGAGCATAGTTACAATGCGTATAAGGCAGTTTCAAGAGGTAACATGCTGATTTCCTAAAACATCATCAAACTTTTACTTTATATTCATGAAAATGATGCATGATGAAAATATCTTATTGTTTAATTTGCATTTCCTTTATCCTTATGAAGTTGAGTCTTTTTTTATTTGCTTATTGAACAATTGGAATTTCAATTCCAATTCCTATTACAATATTTTACTCTTTTACAAAATTGGGTTACTTATATTTATATTATTGATTTGTAGGAGTTACACACAGTTACTTGCATTCTGTTGCTTTTTTTTTTTTCTAAAGATGCTTAGATTACATAAGTGTTACACAAAAATTACAAGGATATCCATGTTCTCCACCTCCCACACCTCCCATAACATCCCACATAAACATCTTTCATTAGTGTGGCACATCACCTTCAATGGATATATGCATCCTGGACTTTGCCACTAAGCATGGACCATAGTTCACATTGTAGACCACACTCTCTTCCACACTATTCTGCATGGTATATGCTGATGTAAAATGGCCCATATCTGTTGTTGTAATGTCACTCAAGATAAATCCCAAGTTCTGAAAAAGCACCTGTATAACAACTGTTTTTCCTTTCCATGCCCCGAAAGCATCCAGTGGCCACTGGCTCCACTTCACTGTTATAATTTCTTCCATTGCTTGAATCACATTATGTCTACAACAGAATACCATTAAGTCCACTCTAGTCCATAGCTCTTCCCGCAATCCTGAGGAGTTTGGAATGGTGACGTCCACTCCACCTCCAAGTGAGAGTGGGCTTATATCACATGGATATGGTGGATGGGATTATCCTGCCTGCAGCTGCAGGCCCTCTCCATTCCCTGGGATGGCCATTGTCCATCATAGTCTCCTCACCAGGTGACTTGGGTGAGTCCATTGAGCTGTAGAATAGGAGTTTCAGCTCCACTGAGATTCCAGGCACAGCTGGCACATGGCAGGCCAGAGGCTCCAGTCTCTGGAAGTATACCTGCAAACTCCAGCATCGCATATAGGGTTCAACAGAAGGGACTGATGGACCAGGTGCAGGGAAGATTTATTTGAGTCCAACACTGTCACTTTCAGGAGCACAGATCCCAAAGTAGAGCCCACTGATAAGGCATCAATCTCTGGAGCTATCCCCCCTTATATGGGACCTGGGTGTCTCCAGACACCTCAGGAGCCCTCTGTGTGGAATGATATCCACTTTGGTGTTCTATGAGATCCTACTGAGGTGTGTGTAAGCGCTACCTCTGGGATGACCTTTTGACTCTCTTTGAAGTCTCTTAGCCACGTGAACTCATTTGTCTTTACCTTTTCCCCCTTTTATTCAGGGTCTTTATCCAGTTGTATTGCCAGTTGGCACTTGGTATTAATCCCTCATTCCCAGGGAGGCTCGTCCACGGGAGTCATGTCCCACACTGGGGGGAATGTAATGAATTCATATGCTGAGTTTGGCTTAGAGAGAGGCCACGTTGACCAACAAGGAGGCTTTCAGGTGGCAACCCTTAGGCACCCCATAACTGTAGGCTATGTTTCAATTACAAGAGCAAAGACTCATAAGGCTAGTCACCAATAACAAGAACCCATCAGTGGAACATCCTCTTTTTCCAAACACTTCCCCTGCACTTAGAGGACTGTTCCTCCTCCCTTGGAGAATGTGGCAGAGCTCTCCAGGCTGGGATTTCAGTATTCCCTCATTTATTGAGTGATTGTCCACCATGACCATGCCTCACCCCATGCTCATTTGAACAATTTTATATATCTTTCATGTATATTCAGATGAACTTCCTCCCATGAATCCCCCATCCCAGACACCCCCCACCAATGATCCTCTACAGCTCCCATTGTAACCCTTCTGTGATCTAAACCTTCCTTAAAGATGAAGTCCATATAATAACCAAATACAATTAATAGGAAAATTAAATAATAATGATAAGCTTGAATGCAAGTGATAAAATACATGACAACTCAGAAGAAAAACCTAAAAATAAAATATAAGTAATGGATTGGGACATTCAAAAAATGGGAAAAAAGAAAAAAAATTTAATTACTTATTACTTTTTCCTTTTATCACTGCATTTTCGGGTGTCCAGTCTGTAAGGTGGCACCTTCCCCCTCTCATTCCCCAGTGTCTCCCAAATTTTCATTTAATTTTCAAAAAAGGTTTAGGTGACAGCAAAGTCACACACAGAATATTAGAGACTCTCATATACCCAACCTCCTTCCCTTTTCCTCACCACATATTAAAACCTTTTTTTGTGTGTGTATGGTGGCATTTTTATAACTATTATACAGATAGTGAAACATAGCTACTAAATATTGTCCATGGTTTACAATATAGTTGACAATTTAGATGGTAGAGTTTAATAATTTTTTTATGATATTTACCATGTCCTGTGTCCATTACTGTAAGCTAATGAAAACCATTTCCCATGACCACTAAATAACCCCTTTTTGATCTTTTCTGTTCCTTCCTCCCCATCCCCCTGGGGCACATGACACTCCCCTGTATTGACTCATTGGATGACAAGATTCATAGTTGCATGCCTTGGGTATTCTAACCTGCCCTTTCTAATCGACCCATCTGTCAACCGTGCACCACCAAACCCAGTATTATCACTACCCATCTGTCCTATTCTTCAATATGCAGCTATAGTCTATCACTTTACCATAGATTATGTCCATACGCATGATGGCTCCCAACCTCATTTCTTTCTCTCCCCTTGTTAACCTATCTTTCAGACAATGGTTCTCAGACACTGCTCACTTTCCTTATTTCAAAACTGTGAGGTCATATACTGTTCATCCTTCAATGCCTGGCTTGCTTCACTCAACATAAGGACTTCAAGATTCATCCATGTTATTCCTTGAGTTAACACTTTATTCTTTCTTACAGCTGAGTAATACTCCATTGTATGCATGTACCATATTTTGTTTATCCATTCATCTATTGATGGGTACCGGGGCAGATTCCAACTTTTGACAATTGTGAACAAGGTTGCTATGAACATTGGTGTGCATATATTTGTTTGTGCCTTTGGTTTCAATTCTTCTGGATATATACCCAGCAGTGGAATCGGTGGAACATATGGAAGATCTATTGTTAGGTTTCTGAGGAACACCCAAACTGTCCTACACAGTGGCTGGACCATTCCACAGTCCCACCAGCAGTGGATGAGTGTTCCTATTAATCCACATCTTCTCCAGCACTTATATTCTTCTGTTTTTTTAAAAGAAGACATTCAGATGGGTGTAAGATGGTATCTCATTGTGGTTTTGATTTGCATTTCCCTAGTAGCTAGGGATGTCGAGCATTTTTCCATGTGGTTTTTAGTCATTTGTATTTCTTCCTTGGAGAAGTGTCATTTGCCCATTTTTAAAATGGGTTGCTTATCTTTATATTTTTGAGATGAGGATTTCCTTATATTTGCAGGATATTAGGCTCCTATCAGATTAAGATTGCCAAATATTTTCTCCCATTGAGTATGCTGCCATTTTATTTTCTTAATAACATCCTTTGAGTTGCAGAAGTTTTTAATTTTGAGGAGAACCCATTCATCTATTTTTCCTCTTGCTGCTCATGCTTTGGGTGTGAAGTTCTTGAAACCATTTCCTATTACAAGTTCCTGTAGATGCTTCCCTACATTATCTTCCAAGGTCTTTATGGTTTTGATTCTTATATTTAGATCTTTGATCCATCTTTAGTTGATTTTTCTATAAAGTGCGAGATGGTATTCTTTTCTCATTCTTTTGGATATGGATATCCAGTTCTCCAAGCACCGCTTGTTAAAGAGGCCATTCTCTCCCAACTGAGAGGCTTGGTTTCCTTGTTGAATATCAGATGACTGTATATGCATGGATCTATATCAGAACTCTCAATTTGGTTCCATTGGTCAGTAGGTCTATCTTTGTGCCAATACCATGCAGTTTTGAGCACTGTAGCTTTGTAGTATGTTTTAAGTCAGGTAATGTGATACCTCCAACTTCATTTTTCCTTTTCAATATGTCTTTGGCAATTTGGGGCCTTTTACCTTTCCAAATATATTTTGTGGTTAATTTTTCCAGTTCCTTAAAAAATACAGTGTTGATTTTAATTGGGATTGCATTAAATCTGTAGATTAGTTTGGGTAGGATAGACATCTTGATGATGTTTAGTCTTCCTGTTCTTTAACAGGGAATATTTTCCATTTACTTAAGTCTCCTTTGATTTCTTTTAATAGTGTTGTGTAGTTTGCTGTATATAAGTCCTTTACATCTTAAGTTAAATTCATTCCTGGTATTGGATTCTTTTAGTTACTATCGAAAATGGTGTTATTTTTTTTTAAATTTTTATTTCCTCCTCAGATTTCTCGTTATTGGTGTACAGAAATGCAGCTAATTTTTGAGCATTGATCTTATAGCCTGTGACATTACTGAAATCCTTTATAAGTTCTAGAAGTTTTGTTGTAGATTTCTCAGGGCTTTCTATGTATAGGATCATGTAGTCTGCAAATAATGAAATTTTTACTTCTTCTTTTCAAATCTGGATGTCCTTTATTCTTTTCTTGGCTCAGTGCTCGAGCGAGTACTTCTAAGACAATGTTAAATAGGAGTAGTGATAGTGGGCATCCTTGTCTTGCTCCCAATCTCAGAGGGAAGGCTTTTAGGATTTCACCATTGAAGATGATGTTAGCTTTGGGTTTTTCATATATACCCTTTATCATATTCAGAAAGTTTCCTTCTATTCCTATCTTTTGCAGTGTTTTTATCAGGAAAGAGTGCTGTATTTTGTCGACTGCTATTTTTGCATCTATAGAGATGATCATGTGATTTTTTTTCTTTCAATATGTTTATATGGTGTATTACATTTATTGATTTTCTTATATTGAACCATCCTTGCATCCCTGGGATGAAACCCACTTGGACATGTTATATAATCCTTTGGATATGTTGTTGAATGTGATTAGCAAGTATTTTTTTGAGGATTTTAGCATCTAGGTTCATTAGAGAAGTTGGTCTGTAGTTTTCCTTTCTTGTGGTATCATTGTTTGGTTTTGGTATTAGGGTAATATTAGCATTGTAGAAAGAGTTAGGCAATATTACTTCTACTTCTATTTTTTGGAAGAGCTTAAGCAGAATTGGTGTTAGCTCTTTCTGGAATGTTTGGTAGAATTCAGCTGTGAAGCCATCTGGTCCTGGGCTCTTCTTAGTTGGGAAGTTTTTGATGACTGAGTCTATCTCTTTACTGGTAAATGGACTGTTGAGTTAATCAATTTCTTCTTTCATCAATGTAGGCTGTTTGTGAGTTTCTAGAAACTTGTCCATTTCCTCTAAATAATCATTCTTTTTGGCATATAATTTTTCAAAGTATCCTCTTATGATACTCTTTATTTCTGTGGGGTCAGTAGTGATATCCCCTTGCTCATTCCTTATTTTGTGTATCTGCATCAGTTCTCTCTGTTTCTTTGTAAGTCTGGCTAAGGGGTTTGTCAATTTTATTGATCTTCTCAAAGAACGAGCTTTTGGTTTTGTTTATTTTTTTCCTAAAGCTTTCTTATTCTTTATTTCATTTAGTTCTCCTCTAACCTTTGTTATTTCCTTCTTTCTACTTCCTTTAGGTTTAGTTTGTTGTGGTTTTTCCAATTCCTCCAAGTGTGCAGTTAGGTCTTCAATTTTAGCTCTTTCTTCTTTTTTATATTTGTATTTATGGCTATGAACTTCTCTCTCAGGACAGCTTTCACTGCAACCCATGGATTTTGGTATATTGTGTTGTCATTTTTATTAGTTTCAAGGTAGTTGCTGATTTCTTTTGAGATTTCCTCCTTGACCCACTCTTTGTCTAACAGTGTGCTGTTTAACTTCCATATCTTTGTGCCTAATCTGATTCTCTGGCCTTTAGTGATTTCCCATTTCATTCCATTGTGGTCAGAGAAATTACTTTGTATAATCTCAATCTTTCTGAATTCATTGAGAGTTGTTCTGTCGCCCAGCATGTGGTCTATCTTGGACTATGTTCCATGTGCACTCGAGAAGAATGTAAAGCCTACTCTATTTGGGTGTAGTGTTCTGTATATGTCTATTAAGCCCAGGTCATCTAATGTATTCTTCAGAGCCTTGGTTTCTTTTTTGATTCTCTGTCTCGATGTTCTGTCTAATGATGATAATGATGTATTAAAGTCCCCTGCTATAATTATAGAGGCATTTATTTCTCCACTTCCTTTTTCCAGAGTTTGCCTCATATATTTTCAGGCACCCTGATTAGGTGCATAAATGTTTATTATTGTTCTCTTTTCTTGAGAGATTACCCGTTTTACTAATATGTAGTGTCCATCTTTGTCTCTTACAATAGTTTTGTATTTAAAGTCTATTTTTTCTGACATTAGAATAGACACTCCTGCCCATTTTTGGCTATTGTTAGCTTGTAAAATTGTTTTCCGGCCATTCACTTTCAGCCTCCTTGAATCCCAGGGTCGAATGATCCATCTATATGCTGTCTACAAGGGATTTCTTGTAGACAGCATATAGATGGATCATATTTCCTTATCCATTCTGCCAATCTGAGTCTCTTGATTTGTGAATTCAAGCCATTAACATTCAGTGTTATTACTCGTAACGAATTTATTACTTCAGCCATATTTTCTTTGGATTAATGTATGTCATATGTTGTTTTGTTTCTGTTTTTGTCTCTTTAGTTGTTTTAAAATCTCCTCCAACTCTCTCTCCCATGTTTTTCCTTTCAACTGGTAGAACTTGCTTTAGTATTTCTTGAAGTGCAGGTTTCTTATTGACATTCTCTTTTAATTTCTCTTTATCTGTGAATATTTTGAACTCTCCATCATTTTTGAATGCCAGTTTTGCTGGATAGAGAATTTGTGGCTGGAAGGTTTTTCTTTTAGTTCTTTGACTATGTCATACCACTGTCTTCTTGCCTCCATGGTTTCAGATGAGAAATTAGTACTTAAACTTCTTGTGCTTCCCTTGTATGTGATGGTTCTCTTTTCTCCTGCTGCCTTGAGTATTTTCTCTTTGTCTTGAGCATTGGACATTTTGACAAGTATATGTCTTGGGGTTGGCCTGTTGGGATTTATATTGTTTGGGGTGTGCTGTGCTTCCTGGATCTGCACATCCATCTCTCTCAATACGGTTCGGAAGTTTCCAGCCATTATTTCCTTTAACCCTCCTTCTGTTCCCTTTCCCTTCTCTTCTCCTTCTGGGATGCCCATAATGTGTGTGTTTGTTCATTTTGTGTTGTCAGTTAAATCCCTGTATCCCTGCTTGATTTTTTCTATTTTTTTTGTCTATCTGTTCTACTATCTGTTTGGTTTCTTATGTATTGCCTTTCACATCACTAATTCTTTCTTCTGCCTGTTCAAATCTGCTCTTATGTGAATCCAGCATCTTTTTGATTTCTTGGATTGTGCCATTGATACCATCATATCCATTATCATTTTGTGTATGTTTACAATTTCTTCAGTATGTTCTCCCAGTGTCTTCTTTATATCCTTAATCTCTTCCTTCACTTCATTATGTGGGTCCATGATATTTGTTTGGAAAGCTTTGATTAGTTGTTCAATGTTCTAAATCTCTTCCTGGTTTTTAGTTTGTTCATTGGACCGGTCCATGTTTTCCTGTTTCTCAGTGTGGTTTGTAATTTTTTGTTTTCCCTCCAGTCATCATTTTATCTTGATGGGTTTATTCAGTTGATTAGCATCTCTCTCTACTCTAGAGTTTTATTTAGCTGGTGGTTCTCTCTTGGGCTATATTTTCTCTTTGACACTTTTTCTTCTTATTTTATTTCCTTGCTTCTTTCTATATTTACTTGAAGGCAAAATATTAGGGCCAGAATATTCAAAGGTGTGAGAAAAGAAGAAGGATAATAGTAATGTTGATAAAAGTTAGAAGAGGGGACAAATAAGGCTTATTGGAATGAATATTTAACTCACTTTGGCAGTGTAGAGTAATAGGAAAGAGAGTGGAGTACCTACAATGGACTGGGAAGTGAAATAGAGGATTATATATATATAATGATTTAGAAGGCTAGAATGAAGAAGAGGGAGAGAAAAAGTGCAGACAGGGCTGAAATGAAAAAGTTAATATTAATAAAAAAAGAAGGAAACAGAATAGTTAGAATAGAATTTGATACTCTTAAGTTGTGGGATAATAGGAAGTGGGTGTGGCTCAATCGATAGAGCTCCCATTTACCATATGGGAGGCCCCAGGTTCACTTCCCAGGACCTCCTTGTGAGGGCAGGCTGGCCCACGTGGCGCAGTGGGCTGATGCAGCAGGACCTCACAGCAAGGGGGAGATAAGCAGACACAGAAAAAACACACAGCAAATGGACACAGCAAATACAAGCAGCAAGGGGGGGATAAATAAATAAATAAATAAATAAATCTTTAAAAAAATGTTGTGGGATAATGAAAAAACATGGTGTATAAGAACTACAACAGAAAGCAGAAGGCAGAAAGATGAAGGAAGGGGAAGAGACAGCTTGAGAAGCAAAATCAATATAGATAGAGAATGGGAAATCACTGAAGAAGAAGCACATCAAAGAAGAGACAAGCTAGCAGCACCTAATTAAAAAGAAAAAAAAGAAGGAAAAAAGAAGGTGGGGTGGAAAGAGGAAAGAAAAGCAAGAGACAACAAATAAACAGAGAAAAACCAAACAACCACACAAACAAGCAGTCAAACAAAGCTAAGGAGGAACATTATTCCTTCTAGGGTACTTGTGGAACCTCTCAGCCTGCTTGTGCTTATCAATCAATTACTCTACAGGGTTCTATCTGCAGGTTTTGAGGCAGATTTTAGGTATTAAACTAAATTAAAAAGAATTCATTTTTTAAAGTGATTGTCTTCTTTTTTTGGTGAAATAAGGGACCCAAAAGAAATCCTCTTGTAGACCACTCCCTTCACTGAGGGAACCCTAACTAGGCTGGTGGAAACTTATCATTTACTTCCCACTTCCTGACCTCCCCAGGAGAGCTGAATTTCTGATGCTTGTCAGTGTAGAATGATAAAATTGACTGACCCTGCCCCCTCTGGAGCCAAGCCTCAGTGTCACCATGCTGCTGGGTACAACAGGCTTCCTCAGCAGATTTGCCTTTTCCCTCAGCCTGGTGCTGCTTCAAGTTGGCTTATCTGCTCCCTAAGGTATGAGGGGGTCTAGGCAGCCAAATCCACAGGAGGGAAACCCCTCTCCACCTTCTGTCAGAACCCTCCCTCTCTCGGAGAATGCTGCCTCTCACCAGGTTTGCAGGGTTTGGGGCATATCACTGGGCAGCTAGGCAAATCAACTTCTTCATCAGATTTGCCCTTCCCCTCAGCCTGGTGTTGATTCCATCCAGCTATTTTGTTCACCCAAGCTGCAAGGAGTCCCAGGCATCCAAATCCACAGAAAGGAAACCCCTTTCAACCCTTCACCAGAACCCTCTCACTCTCAGAGAATGCTCCCTCTTACCGGGTTGCTGGGCAAGAGTCATGGCTCAAACCAGACTTTTTTCCTGAGGGTGGGGCTCAGCCATCTTGTAACCACCACAGGCAGGCTTAAAACTCACAAATCTCTCCCAATCAATCCATGCCATTGATTGGCCTGCAGATAGATGTCCCAAGCTTCTCACTCTGTGCGCCCACATCACAGACCCCTGGGCAGGACCCTGTCTGCAATTGGTCATCCTCAGAGAGCTAGTCAGTGAGTGCCTTCCTAAACTAATGCCATCTTACCTTCCAAAAAGCCTCCCTTTTAATTTCATATTACCTAATAAAAAGTGATTCATTATGTATAACTTGCCATCAATTTTCTAGCTCCTTTATTTTAGACTGAAGAGAATCCCCAGTTTCTATTCTTGAGTCAGGCATCAATTTTAGATGTGAGCTCAACAAGTGTCTTCATTTCATTTAACAATGTTTTCTTCATCTGAACAGTAGAGAAATATATATCTCTCTAAAGTAAATCAGTGAGTCATTCTGAGTTCCAAATTTTAAAATAAGTTCAAGGTGAACTCTGAAAACAATAAAACACTATGTAAACAAATGTGGTACTATGTTTGATTTGTGTTCATGCAATAATATTAATACATTAGAGAAAGAAAAATTACTTGATGTTTTCCTGGGTTAAGTAGATATAGAATACCTAATTAGCATCTAGCACATTTGATCTGGAATCCAGAGTCCAAAGCCAAAATTTAGAAAAGATGTAGAACTGAAGCAATAACAAATTCAGTGTTAAAACCCCCATTTTTTCAAAATAGCCTAAATATTTCATTCAAAACCACCACATATACTGACATTGATCCATTTCAGACATTCTAATTTTGATATGCAGATGAAAATGGATAAAACTAAGACAAATTATTTATTTCTATAACAAAACTACAAACTCTTATCTCTCTCCTACATTTGTAGCCAATCTATAAAAAGGAAGAAAGTCATGGCTAACATAACTGAATAAAAAGCACTTAATCTTCTCAGACTCTCAAAAATGAGTAATGATATTACAGCCACAAATAATCCTTCTGTATGAATAATGGAGTAGGAGAAATGAGATCTTAAATCTTTCTTTTGTGTGGCTATTTCCTCAGTTTAGGAGCTTGTAACCACTTGCCCCTAGGTTCACCATCACCAAAATGATGGATCTTGTCTCCACATTTTATAAGATACTTCCTAAATACAATATTGCATAACCCTTAAGCTATCTACCATTGCTAAAGTTAAAGCATCAAATACTTAGGAGCATAATGAAGTGAAACTACCTTGGTCAATATTCTGGCTTTGCTTTGAAAAAGCATATGAATTCTATAAATTATTTAATCCCACTAAACATTAATATTTCTAATAATTCTTATACTAGTTACAATTTTAAGCAATTTTGCCTACCTAATACTGTTCTAAATATCTTATAGGTATTAACTTTTTTCCTCCTAATGCCTTCATGAAGTAAATATTACTTAACATATTAATGAGGCTTAGAGAAATTACATAATTAGCCCAAGACTATAGAGCTAATTAATGATAGAGTCAGGATTAAAACCAACCTATACTTCACACGGCAATACATTTAGGAAATGTTATACACTTAGCATAAGTGCCTGATTCATAAACTCTTTCAATCATTAATCTATGGTCCATGCTTAATGGCAAAGCCCCAGGATGTGTATATCCATTGCAGGTGATGTGCCACACTAATGAAAGATGTTTTTGTGGGATGTTATGGGAGGTGTGGGAGGTGGGGAACATGCGAATCCTAGTAATTTTTGTGTAACATTTATGTAATCTAGGCATCTTTTAAAATATATATTTTAAAAAAAGAAGTAGTTAGAGGTTCATAACAGGTCTTAGCAGAAAAAATGAGTTTCATGTGCAAATGGTCACACTTCAGCATGCCTGTTCTTCCTTACAATCAATTTCAAAGTGTAGATGAGCAAATTAATCGCAAAGAAATAAAAATAAGTTACTCTTGGACTTAAAAAATATCTATCTATCTATCTATCTATCTATCTATTTATCTATTTCAGAACTGATTTAACTCCAGTACTCCATGTAAAATGTCTGATGAAATAAAAGATATTAACAAAAAAACAATCATTAATCTATGCCATAGTAAATTCCATCAATGCTTAATTTGAATAACCTCAAACTTCTCAATTCAGTGAATGTCATACTGTTCCATGAATATTAGAATATGCTTACGTAAAATTAATTTTGAATTCTAGCTACCACTTCATCTGTTTTGGCATTTTCTCAGTTCATCACAATGCTCACGAGTATTTTGGGGATAATATTATTTAGCTCCTAGAACAGTTGTTAAAATATAAGTTTATAAAGTGTATGAAACTGATCCCCCGTACGTGGAAGGGGCACAATAAAAAGTTATTCCTGTTTT
This sequence comes from Cabassous unicinctus, assembly GCA_029593785.1. NCBI lineage: Eukaryota > Metazoa > Chordata > Mammalia > Cingulata > Chlamyphoridae > Cabassous > Cabassous unicinctus. Next base: position 8,770 of record JAQZBX010004139.1, on the reverse strand, counting down.
GTTTTGTTTTTTATCTGTCTAACACTTGCTAACATTAATTACCCAGCACTCATTAAAAATCATAGAATGTTGTTCTGGCAGAGACCGCGGTGAAAAGCGGAGCGCGTCTGCCTTCCCTGGGCCCTTGGGCTCTCCAGCCTGGGGCCGGCGGGTGAGTGGGGGGCCGGTGAGTAGTCTGCGGCTCCTGCCCTGTGGACACCCAGCGCTTTCACCGTGATTGCTCACTGGCCCGGACCAGGCCCTGAAGCGGTGGAACCCTGCCTCCCCTCCCCCATGATGTTCTGAAAGGCGGCGGTGGCCGCTCGTTTCCTTGTCCGAACCTGTCTGGCGGCGGCTAAGCCACGCCAGGCCACCGTGGACATGGCCCCTTGGGCGGCAGGTGCGGGGGGAGAGAAGATGGCAACAAGGAACGCCGCGGAGGGCCTTTAAGCGCCTCGAGAGCCCAGTAGGCGGCTCTGCGTGCACTCAGGTTCGGCCACCTCTTCAGGCCCTGGAGCCTTGCAGATCCGGAACCTGTGGTGATAGCTCCGTCACAATTGGACGAGACGTTGTCTCACAGACAACGACGGACAAAGGCCTTAACGCGCCTGGAAGGTGAGAGGAACCCTGGGAGACAGACCGGTGGCTCGGTTAGCGGGCCATCGGTGGCTGGTCATCATTCTACCCCACCTTGCTTGATATTGGAAAAAGAAATAGTAGAATAACTGCAACATTTGGCCAATAAGAAGTGCCCACCAACCTTTGGGAAGATTTACTGGCTGTTTATAGAAGGCCTCTGTATATAATATGAAAAAGCTGCTGTCAAATTTCCCCAAACCTTTTAAAAGAAAACTTTTGCTACATCTGGGCTTTCTAGAGGTAAAGAGGTTGCCCAGTATGATAAAGTGAGAAAATCACACGTCTTGTAATGACTATTTGTTAAAAAAAAAAAAAAGAAAAGAAAAATGTCTTCTGGAAATGGCTTTGAGATGGAATTTAGACTTCCTCTGGAAGCGACACTGGGAGTGATACACATCCATGCATGTTCTGTGGGTTAGAGGATGTGAAGCAGAGAAGGCTGAGAAGAGGAAGAGAAGAAAAGGTTCTATGCCAGACTGGTCATATTTAGAAGATATTTTCATAGTGTAACCATTGTTCTGTATGTCATTTTATTCCTCACTACTCTATGTTTTGTTGGCAATACTAAATATTTTTTAAAAATATCTCTTCCTAGATGGTCTGAAATGCCTGACATAAGTTAAAAGTAGAGGTATTAAAAGAACACATTTTGTAAATATCTTTTTGTTAAAATTCATATAAAATATTGTGGGGGCTTTTGGGATAGCGAAACCACCTCTAAGAATAGTTCACATTTTGTGCCCTGGTTTGGGGGAGGAGGGATAAGGAAGTGCAAAGGGCTCTATGCTAGTGTGTTTAGAATGAGGCAAGATTAACCGTTGTCCCTATGTTCGTGCATTTGGCTTTGTACTTTGCTGTGTATATAGTGTATATAATGGACAAACATTGTAATTTACAACATCTAGTCCTTCAGATGTTAAAGAGGTGGCCAGTGTATGACAAAAATAGTAAATTGATACATTTCATGTTAAAATTCCTAGGAAAGATTGTCTTTTGAAAACTTGAGCATTATAGCCTACAGGGAGGGATGGTGGAAGAGGGATAAAAGTGGAAGGTTTTAGACCAGATATTATAAAATTAGTGAGTCCTAATTTTATAATATCTAGTCTCTAGATATTGAAGAGGTTGCAAATGTATGACAAAAGTAGAGTTAGTAAACTAACACATTTTGTACACATTGTGTTAAATTTCATAGAAAGGCTGTCTTCTGAAAATGGCTTTTGGAAATGAAATTGTAAAACCACATCTAAGTGACACATGTACCTGTAACTCATCCACTGGGTTTGTGTTGGAGAGAAGGGGTTGGGAGAAATGAAGAGCTCTAGACCAGAATGTTTCTATTTAAAAGACACTTTCAGATATGACCATTGTTACACATGTATACTTTATTCTGGTGTATATAGTGGACAAATTAAAATACTTATTTGAAATATCTAGTCTTTATAGATGTTTAGAAGTGCACAAAGTATATTAAAAGTAGTGGTTGTGAAATAACACATATTGTAGATATTATTTTGTTAAAATTCATATGAAAGCTCTTTTGGAAATGGAATAGTTAAACCACCTCCAGAGCAGTACATATTATGTGCTGTTTCCGGGAAGAGGGAGAAGGAAGTGTGAAGACCTCTAAGCCAGTAAGTCTGTAGTTAGACAAGATAAACCATCATGCTGTGTGTTCTGTGCATTTTGTTTTATTTTGCTGTGCATATGGTTTATACAATGGACAAATGAGTCCTTATTTTATATCATCTTGTCTCTCTAGATGTTAAAGAAGTTGCAAGTGTATAAGTAGAGCTAGTATATGAATACATTTTGTACATTTTGTGTTAAAATTCATAGGGAAGACTGTTGAAAATGACAGAATTTTATTTGTGGAAGCAGAATTGTTAAAAAAAAAAATCCCTTCTAAGCATTGCAGATGTACCCACTGAGTTGATAGAGGTCAGAAGGGAAAGGATTCTAAGGCTGGAATGTTCCTATTTAGAAGACACTTTCAGATTATATCCTTTGTTAATGTGTGTGGTTTATTCAGTGCTACTGTGTGTATTAAGTCCTTATTTGAAACATCTAGTCTTTCTAGATGTTTACATGTATACAACATATATTAAAGTAGAGAGAGTAAAATAATACTTTAAATGTTTTCTGTTAATACATAGGAATGGCTGTATTGGGGGAATGGGGTTGTTAAACTAGATGTCTGGGAACAGTGTGCTGATGGGGTGGTGTTGGGGCCAGGGAAGGAAGTGCACAAGGAAAGGTTCTTTGCCAGTGAATTGTGAGACAATTTCAGGTTGTCTGACCATTGTTCTCTATAGGCATTTTAGTTATTGCTGTGTATTAAAGGACATGTCCTAATGTCCAAAGTGTGTCAAAAATAGAGGTAGTAAAATAATCCCTTTAAAGCTTCTTGTGTTAGTTTTAGGAAGGACTGTCTTCTGGGAGTGACCTCTATCCATCCATCTTTTGGAGCTGGATGGATTAGTATACTTAGCCACTGAAATGGTGGACAAGGAAGATGAGGAAAGGCAATGGAAAGGGCTCCTTACTAATATTTCTATATCTAGAAGACAGCCGTAGGTTATAACCAGAGTTCTATATGTGCACTTTTTGGATAGTACCTGTGTTGATTGTGGGTATGGATCATTCATTACTTCACATCTAAGCTTTTTAGATATCTTGAAGTGACAATGTATGATAAAAAGTAGAGCTAGTGAATTAATGAATTTATAAACATCTTTTTGTTAAAATAATAGAAAAGAAGCAATTTTGATGTGGGAATGTTAAACCACCTCTGAGCAGTATGGACCAGAACTTGTTTATTAAATTGGCTGCAGAGGGGCAGGAGGAGGTGCAGGGGGAGGGGTGTATGCAGATGTGTTCATATTTCCATTTTGATGCTAACTTGATGTGTAACTTGATGTGTGTGCATATCTCTTGGCTATACTATAGGAAAACATTGTTAAATAATTCAATAGAAACATATGTTCTTGCTAATAATTCAATATAGATCTGATAATGAATTATCTTCGAAGCATTATACTTATTATACTCTATTGCTTTATGTCTCATTTTAAATTGAGCGTTAAGTGAATGCAGTATTTGTAACTCTGCAAATATCTATACAGGTCTGTTGCCATTTTTGTCTTAGGAAATTTTGTCCCTAAGAAAGGCAGGAATATATTTTTTCCCCTGACTGAGATGGTGTCATGTATTCTTGGTTATCACAATACCTCAAGGTTTTGGGTCTTTGAATTGGTAAATATTTATGATCTGTGAAAAAGCATGATACATTCTGTGTGATATTGACCACATAAAAATGCATGCTCAGTTGTGTGTGTACACACACAGGACCTACCTAGAAGGGTATGTCAAACTATCAACTGCTTGTGATTCTGGATAACTTTTGTGTTACTTGCTTCTTGTGTTTTACAGTTTTCTATATTACACAATTAAAAGTTTGAAAAAAAAATAAATGTTATTTTAAAAACCTTAAAAAAGTTATTATGAAAGTACAATTTCTCTAGATTTATAATTCTTTAGTAATTTTTAAAGGAAATCACACTTAATATTTCAATTCAGGAAAGTGTTTTATGCAATTTGACCAGTGGGAGACACACAAAAAATGAACAAAGAAATAAATGTATAATGAAAAATTAAATTAGTGAACTGAAAGAATAGTACACTTGTAACAAAGGCTACAAGAATGGCAGAGGCTTCCTTAGGTTGGGATTCAGTGAAGGGCTCTTTGAGGAAATGACTAAACAGGGATAGAAATTACATGAGTATGATGTGGGAAAGAACTTGAGGGAATTGTGGTGGAAATGAAGGATTATAGTGGTTAGTGCTGAAATATTAGTTAGGTTTAAATGTGTTTGTGTGGTTCTGAGCATTGATTTCAAATTCAATCTTTGGCTGTCTGGTAGAGTCATAATTGAAGTGTTCTGAAGGTGAAGAAAAATATTTTATTAAAATGGCATACCTTGATTATATTTATCTTAATTGACATCCAGGTTAATCAGAGAGTAACCACTAGAGAAGAGTTTTTATATTTCCATGGCTGGGGGTGGGGGTATGCCTCAAGCTATATTTGATTTTTTGTACCTCTGTCTATGAAAATAGAGATATGCATTGTCATTGGAAAGACAACAGTGAGATGAATTGAAGCAATTGAATAAATGTGTGAGATTGTCAGGACATTGTATAAAAATTGGAGAGAAGGGGGGCCATGGTTGAGTCTTGGGATGTTCTAATAATAATGTTTGAGGAGAAGAATGCAGAACACAAGAGGAAGGAGTTACTAGAATAGCATGTATACACTCAGGGGACTGAGATATCATAGAAGACTAGGAAAAATAAAGTTCACAAAAGGTTCAGTTTGTCCGTATTTCCAACTTATAGACTGAGACACATCCTGGATTTATTCATGGGGAGATCATTCAAGATGATAGCATGATTTATTTAAGAGGAAGTCAGTGATTTTAGTAAGTAAACACTTGAGGAAGTGTGAGGAAAAGGGAAAGTGCTCAGGCAGATTGATTGTGAAGGGAGGAACAGGAGATCATACTCAAGAGAAGAAATAAATATAGGGGATATTTTGTTTCAAAATTGAAAATAAATTATGAGTTAAAATGATGTGGTAATTGATTCTAATAAGAGGGAGAGGTTACTGGTAAATATTTCAATTTTACTCAATAAAATGGTTTCTGAAGAAAGAGGAAAGACAGGAATTCAATTACAAACATTCATCTTAATCAGGTATAGCATGACTCTTCAATGAGAAAGAAGGAATAACTAATGGGTATGAATGCAGAAATAATTGTAGAGATTATGGTGCTAAACTGAAGTAATTTGACTGGTTACATCATTCATCTGATTATTATGAGGTAATCCAATGTGGTAAAAAATAATTTGAAATGTGAGAATATGTGATATTCAAAACTATGGGACTTGAAATGATTATGGAATGTGGAAATCTGATTCAATTTTCAAGACATAGTTTGTTTGCCAGGTATAATTTATAGCACTAGGAGTCATAATTCTGGTTTTAGACCTAAAGCAATAGCTTAATAATGTGTTGTATCAGATGCAGTAATAAACAATACAGGTAATTAGAGTCACCTCCTGTAAGGGTAGATGTGGTTAACAGATATTTATTGACAGATGGGATTAATGCTCACAATGACATCAGAAAAATTCTCAGAAAGCATATGCTGAAATGAATACAAAAACACTGGGCAGTAAACATTAAATGAGATGAAAGCTGATGTTTGGGAATAGCTTCTCTCTACAATGTACAATGAAAATTGAAGATATTCATATCACCCTTATTTACCAGAGAAGCCAAGACCTCCAAAGTTTTGACCTGGAAAAGGAGAGTCCTTTACCTATTTCTCTTGGAGCACAATTTATGTTCCTGTTGACTGGGCTGAGGTAACTTCTGGTGAAGGGCTTGTAATTTATAACAAGTGGGTTTGGAAATTGTGGTTAACACTTAAGATTGATGGCTTCTTTCTCCATTCACAGCTTTGTATACCTACTGCTTGCCTCATTGTAAGTGAAAATCCAGAAGAAGATAGTTGCCAGCTAATCTATTGACAATGAAACCATGGGTGAGTAGGGAATTCTTTAACTGAAATCATATCTCTGTTGCCAGCAGATGGTAAGTGTTCTACTATTGCCGTGGATAATTCAGTGCATTCAAGAGCTAAATGACTTGAGCTTCAATTAATTTTATACAGGACTCTAGAACAATTATGGTAAGTTAGGGACTGATCAATAAGTAATCTTGCAGCCATAACAATTGTTGGTTCCAGCTCCCATAAAGGCTCTGTGTTCTCTGAAAAGATGAGATATGTTTTCTTTTTCTCATGATACCCATAGCCTCATTGGAGAAATAATGCTCATATAGATCATGTTAGTGGCTAAAATTGTCTTAGGCATGCATTGAATGAAGGTGATAGAGTTTAGTAAGAGCAGAAGTTTACAGTCAGTAGGGAGGTTGAGGTTTCATCAGGTACATTCAATCAATCCAGTTTTACAGGTGCTGGAGTGTAGGGCTGTGCATTGTTCCCAGAAGTATGAGAAGGTTGATAAATAGAAGGAAATGAGAAACAAATTCTTTATATTACCTAATTTTAATATTATTTAAGTTCTATGGACTGTATTTTGAAACATTCAAAAGAACACTGAAATTTTTCTTACCACTGTATTTCTCAATTGTCCAACACCAAATTTTGAAAATCAACTTTATTCAAATTTACAAATGGATGCAACCTATAGGAAGTATTTTTTCTTAATTTTGTCTGTGCATTCAGGAGGCATATAATAGGTAGAATAAAATGTATGTCCCTCTGAAAGTATTTGAAGATTTGGAGACACCTGAAGTAATGAAGGGCTTCTTTTATTCTTTAACAGACAGATGAGATGAAGATACAAGAAATACAATGAAAATTGGAGTTTGTAGACCCCAGAGAAAGTTGAGAATGGGAGATATTGTACCACAGGAATGGTCAGGCTAAGGCCATCTTTCAATACAACAGTAAGAGAGGAACATGAGGTCATCTATAAAGCAGAAAAATTTTACAATACTTGTATAAAGTGACATATCATGGATAGTACTAGCCTTAAAATGAGTCTGTAGAATTACTTGAAATTGGTGGAAATAAGTGTTTTAGTTATGAAAACTCACATGCAAATTTCATAATCAGCATCAGGAAGAAATAATTACAAGTTTATTGGGAAATTTCCAGATATATATCCTACCATGTGTTATTTGGTATTACTTTACAATGGAGTTGTATGTATTTAGATTGTGTATGTGTTTTTGAGTGTATCTGAAATGCAGAATGCACTTAAACATTGAGAGTGATCTGATTGGAATTCCAAACACATATTGAGGTTAATATACACAGTTTCCAACTATTTATTGCTGTCATTTTGTGCATCACACTCTGGACATTGGTAGATATGGCCTTATGTGAACCCAGAGTTTTGTAATATTGTAGGAATTAGAGACATTCAAAGATGTGACTGTAGATTTCACACAGGAAGAGTGGGCCCTTCTAGACAAATCCCAGAGAAAGCTGTTCAAAGATGTGATGTTGGAGAATATCAATCATGACTATTAGAATCCTCATTTCTGTACTTGAGCTCATGGTCAAAGTTCATATTTATCACTACCTTCTTCCACTACACATTCCATGTTCACTTTACCTTCAGCAAGCACTTCAGCTGGCCATGGCTCTTTGCCTGGTGGGTGAACCAAACTTTCATTCCTGAAGATTCTGGGCCATTTTAGTCCTGCTTGGATTGGGTTGTTGCAATTTTCCATTGACTTTAATCACAGGGCATGGCAGTTCTAAGGGACACCCCAGAGGATCTCCTGTATTCCAGGCAAACTCTTCTTTACCCCCATTATGTAGCTACAGTCTTATTTCCCCTTGAGAGTCAGGATCAATCACCCCAGCCAGTACAGTAATTCCCTTCTTGACCTGTTGATTCAGAGCTAAAAGAAGCCCAAAGTGGCGAAGTGGTAGTCTTAACTTCCAGTTCAGTTGAATCATTGTTGTGTTCTCCTCCTTTTAGGACTAAAATCTGTAGACCAGCAGAGCTTAACGTTGCAGGGACAGGAAGCAAAAGTTTTCCTAGTGGATCACTAGGGGTAATAGTTTGTGGTGCCACTCCCATTTCCACCCCTTGATTCCTGGAGCCATGAATCCTGGTTATGGGAGAAACCAGGATTTAGTGCATACAAAGCCTCCTGGAAAACATTGCCCCAGCCCTGGAAGGTATTGCCACCTAGTTCACACCATATTTGAGTCTTCAAAAACCATTCCACCATTCTATCAAACCCACTGCTTCAGGATGATGGCGAATTTGGTAAGACCAATGAATTCCATGGGCATGTATCTGCACATCATTTTGCTGTGAAATGGGTTCCTTGATCAGAAGCAGTGCTGGGTGGAATGCCATGGTGGTAGATAAGACATTTGTCAAGTCCATGGATGGTAGTTTTGGAAGAAGCATTGTGTGCTTGATATGCAAACCCATATCTGGAATATGTCTATTCCAGTTAAAACAAACCACTGATCCTTCCATAGTGAAAGTGTTCCAATGTAATCAACCTGCCACCAGGCAGCAGGCTGATCACCTC
>JAQZBX010004138.1:0-61723 GCA_029593785.1 Cabassous unicinctus | reverse complement strand
AAAAAAAAAAACACACAACAAAGCAAAACAACAACAGCAGCAACAAAATAGTCAGATTTCCTTAGAGACTTCCAGTTTGGAAAATACTGAAATATTTTTCATCGATTGCATCTTGGTTTCTATGTATAGGTCATGGAGAAGCCACATATTGTCTATCCAGGCTTATCCTTTTCCTCATTGATTTGTGCTGCTTACCTTGTAAGGGGACTCACTGAGTTCTGTTTCTGAGCAGACAGCCCTATACTGCTTCCTTTTAGGACAGCAGCAAGCTAATGGGGCTTCCTCGTATCCCGGCATCTCACTTAGAAAACAACTAAAAAGGTGGCCAAGTCCACTGAGAGCACGACCTTGAAACCTCCTGAATTTGTTGATATTTGCATTTATGATACAGACAAGTTTTCTGAAAGCCTCCTATCTGCTACCTGGTGTGTGCTTTCATAGGAGGCAGGCCAGACAATGGAGCGGGAAGGAGGCAGCACTTGTGCTGGATTTATTGGCACAATACACTGAAGAGCAAGCACACCACCAAATAGCGGATATCGATAAGGAGACTAAATTCATTTGAAATCACTAAAACTCAGTTAGGGGCATATTGTATTAAGTGAAATGCCATTACTAAAGGGCCCAGGGAAAGACTGTGCGCCAAGTCATGAGAGCTGTTCAGCTTGCTGGAAGGCAGCCATCATGCCCACGCACTGCATTTGATGGTTTGGAAGTAGAGATAATTTCTGCATAGATCATAAAGGGACTTGAAAATGGCTCAGTCCCTGGTTGCAGAGCCACAAGCCGAATTGGCCCCTAGTGAGAGTGTGTGAGAGAGGATGCTTGTGCAGTCAAAAGCACACAAAAGCGGGTATGAATCCCAACTTTTCATAAAGGCTTTCTTTCTTTGCAATTGTGACCCATTGGTGTAGCTAAGAGACTCTGCACCAAGGACCACCATTTGATTCCGTGGTTTTTGCAAAGCATCTTGCTCTTTCTAGAGAGGAAAAGGCAGAGCTCTGGTTTATTTTATATCTTTCAACCATTTGTAGTTAGCAAGTTCTCCTAGCTGAAATAATTTCCTTACTCGGGTCATAAAAGCAACTTGGGGTCTATTCTTGTTGTATGAGAACGCTTGCTACCTGCCACGAGTCAAAGAGAAGTTTCAGAAAATCTGTTTTCTTCTAAGCAGTGTCCTAGCACTTCCCTGGAGGTTGTTTGAGGTTTCCTTGCTTGATGTCTCTCACGCTGCCCTTGCACTGTTAATACTGGTGAGCAAGGACATATTGTAAACATGAGTCCATTTCGGTGATGTGTATAAATCTTGCTCAGGATTTTCAGACTGAGGCAGTCCCTTATCTAACAAGCACCAGAACAGACTTTCGAAAACACTTTTCACCTGTGACAATAGCTGCCCAGTTTTGTCCTCGCCAACAATGGAATAAATGCAATATCTCATGTCAGTTAACTCCATGTCTTATTTATGCCAAATTCTTCCAGGTTCAGCATTTTATGACAGGCTTTGCATTAGGAGTCTATTCCAGCACAGACTCCTAGAATAGCAATGCTCTGAAAAGAAAGGAGAGGTGAAATTCTAGAATGACCAGAGTGGAAAGGGGCCGCTGTCTTTGCTGTGCTACCTCTCTTCATTCATGCTGTGTGTTAATCAGGTGAAGTCATGCCTTGAACCTGCAATAGTAAGTATGTTACAAACTACCAGAGCTGTGCTGAAATACTATGAGATGCTACAGGTAGTCAGCGAGCAGGATTTCTTCCTGATTGGAGAAAGATTAAGGGCTATTTACTGCCCATTGAAGGCTTCTACTTAAAAATAAGCTTTTTGTGGGTGAGGGTATGCATGATCATGGGGCGGTCCTAATGGGATTACAACACAGTAGGATAGACTTGCATTTGGAGCCACAAGCACATGTCCCCCTCTCTACGGAAACAAATGTAAACAACTGGCCTTTTGGCAGCATGATCGTATTTTTTAGTGGAGACCTCCAAAGAATCAAAATGAGCTCTTCTTTTGAACTTATCTGCATATGGTAAAATAGATGAAAAACTGGAAATGTCTGTAAGATTATCAGAGACCTAGCTTACAAGTATATGTTTTAAAAGGCCCTGACAATGTATCAATTTTGAAACACAATCATTGATGATAAAATTTTAGTTTAAGTAGCATGGTAGAAGTCCTGGGAGGGTAGGAGTTAAAAAAAATAAAAAGAAAGCTTGGGGCTTCCAAACTCATACTTTTCTTTCTGATTTCCACATAACATTGAGTGGTCTTTTACCATTCAGATCTGATAGTTATCACTTTCCTGCTCCAAAACCTTCAATGGTTGCTAGTTTCTTCCAGGATAAAAGAGAAACACCTGTAATGATATTGCGGACTTTTCAGGTCTGGCTTCTGTCTAACTCTGCCACTTTCTTTGTAGCTCATGTCACCTTCTTGATGGTCCAGCGACACTGAAATACTTATTCCAGAAACAGGTCATGTCATCTTCCGCCCCTGGGTTTTTGCATTTGCCATTCCCCTTGTCTAGAAGGCTTTCCAGTTACTTGGCTGGCAAACTTCTATTCATTCTTTTAAGCCTCAGCTTAAACATTGGCCCCCTTTAGAAGTGTTGCCTAACCACCTAACCAGGCTCTCCCTCTTCTGTGAGGTGACCCCATAGAGTTGTGTACATACACCCATATTGTCATTACAAATACTGTTTCCCCACAAGATAATAAACTTCTTGAAGGCAGGAACCATGTGTTTCTATTTTTGGTCAATTTTTGTGGAATGTGTGAATGAGTAAATGAATGAATCAATCAATGAAAGCAGCTGAGAAAATTAATTGGTAGTATTAAAGTCAAAAGCAGCAAAATAAAAATAGAGAAGAAAAGAGAAAGCAAGTGACTGATCTCTTCCTTTCAGTGATTTGTAATATAGCTTAGGGAGGCTTGGAGCCTGACTTTCCAGAGCTGCTGGAGTGACAGTCTTTCCTGGCACTGTGAATCATGCTAAAATTTTCTCAGAGGTACAATGCAGGCATGTTTGGAGCCCTTAGATTACATACAGCAAAAAGGCCTGTGTCCTCCCAAGACAGTGTGTTCTTAAGCAAAATGATCAAAAGAGGCTATGTTTCCTAATTCCCCTTTTGTATTCCCATAGGCAAATTAATCATGGTCCCCCCTTTGGAAGGTAGTTTATTTAAATAACCAGAGTGTTCAGAAGCAGAATTCACATCTGTCTCAGTGATATTGGTAGATGCATAAGATGCTATCTATAAAGGGTCTGATTCCTTTCTTAGAAAGATATGCATTAAAAATATCTAGGTTGTAGATGAGTAACACCATATTAACAGCGGGAGTAATTAGAGAGTTTCTGGCAATTAAGTATTGTAATTTCTAAGAGAGCACAGTGGTTAGGAGGACGGACTTGGCAGTCAGTCCACCTCTTCCAAGTCTGGATTCAAAACTGGGCTCTGCCACATCCCAGCTGTGTGATCTTGGATAAATTGATTAACCTCTCTGGAATCTCAGAGTCTTCATTTTTAAAAGGGATAATGATCAAATCTATCTCCAGGATGTTGCCAAGCCATATTTGAGCCAAAAAAGGGTGTCCCCATATACTCTTATAAAATATCCTCCCGTATTGTGAACTAGGTGGAAAAAGTTAAGGAAAGCTCTCCAACAACATCAGCAGCAACAAACATGACTATACATGAACCTGAATTGTTGAATCTGTTTACGCGTCCTTGTCAACCTTCATAAGCTGCCCCCTCCGCCCCAGGGTACGTGATGGCCCAGGCCTGAGAACTTGAACTGATTGGAAATGGCTGTTCCTGTTGCACAATAAAGCAGGGACATAAATCAAAATATAACAGTCTGTATTTAAAATTTTGCTACTTTGTGTATCGCATTTTCTATATCAGTTTTGATTTTAAAAAACATTTCATTAAAATATCATTTATCTTGCTTACTGACTATTTTGGCACTGCTTAAATTTTGTGCCAGAGGAGAGTCCCTCACTCATCTCACACTACTCCTGGCCCTGACTATCTCATAGGCTGTGAGAATTCAATGAAATATTTACTATAAATCCCTTAGGATCGCGCCTGACATATATTTAGTCATCAATAAATGTCATTATTGACATTGTTTTTATAAAGGGCTTATGCACATGAACCACAGCTTTTGGACTCTTTTAGCCCTTTTGGAGGGAATCTTCCCAATCTGCTGGTATTATTCCTTAATTATCTTGAATTCTATCTACTAACAACCACCAGAGTGACCATACCAACTCATTTTAGGACCTGTTCTAAATCCTTTAAATAGAGTCACTTTACAAATATCAGTTCTGATTTTGGTCTTTCTGACCACATCTGCCATTTGCATGGAGCAGAGTGGGCGAGTCGGTCCAACACGGGAGTTACACGTCCTTACTGAGGTGGCCATTTGTGTGAGCTGATGGAAAGGCCAATTTGGTCACATCAGCTGAGCTTGTTGTTTGTGCAGATTTAGTGCCAAGTCTCAGCCTGCACTGTGAGACCGAGTAAAGGTGACTTGAGATTGAAGACTGGTCCCTCCAATTAAGTTGTTCTTTGTGTCTTCACACAGTGACCTCTGTGGCAGCCCTGCCGGCCTGAATGTCCATGACCCCTGTAAACAATGCATTCCACTGTCTGGAGATGTCACCTTTTGCAATCTATGTGCTTGGACATGTTATGATTTTGATTATACCTGGAAATGTGACACAATGAGATACTTAAAAAGTGTTTTCAATAGAAACCGCATCAAATATATTTGCTCTCTCATCAAAGTAATACGATGGCTGCATGGCTGCTTCCAAAATACACCGAGTGAACGATAAATATGCAAAAAATAAACACGCTACAGAGGAATCTTGACTGATGCTATTTTAAGTCGAGTGATATTTTGGGAAGTTAAGCATTTATACAACTAATGCATGACTGTGAAGACTCAACTTGAATAATCGAGTGAGAACATTATAAACCAAGCCCACACAATATTAAAATAAGTTAAAATATATGCAACATTTATGAGAAAATGTCAGGTATAATGCTTGATAAAGTAATCTTCATGCTTAAGATATTTATCTTCAGGCTGAAAAAAGCCAACTCTTGCAATTCTGAGTTAGAATACAATTTTAGAAACTCTTTTCTGTAAAGTCATTCTTTTATTAATGAGATCAACTCTGGGTGAGCTGAAAGATGTAACTTCCTAAAGCATCCAGGAAGACAAACAAGACCCGCAAAAGCACTGGGAATTCAGAATGCCATGTTAAAAAAAAAAAAAAAATTACTTAGAGGCAGCTTCAAACTAGTCTTTCCTGGGGAAAAAAAGGTGAAAAATCTGTCCTTGAAAAAACTTTTGATTTGTGTCCATTCAGTCCATTTTTTTTCTGTGGGTCACTGCTGAAGCTGGTGAACAAATAAAGGATTTGGAGCTGACAGGAACTGTGCATCGCTTAAACGCTGTCTCATTCACTCTGGGTGCATTGCGTTGTTACACTGTGTGACACCTGTATTATCAGGCCTGCCATGTACCACCAGGAAGTCCAGGGAGCACATTTCCATTGGCTACCTAGTCACACACTGCAACTCCCAGTTGAAATAATGCTGTAGGTCAGCAAGGCAATGAATGAAGAGAAAATCTACATATTGCAGCCACACTGCAGTGTGACTCAGTCTCTCTCTCATTTGTAACTCAAATGTCCTTAGTTTACAAAGCAGGCTGTTGTCAACTCAATGGACTAGGGCTAATTATTGAGAGTAGACAAAAGTTAGGAAGAAACAACAGGTGCGTTTAAACTTTTTCAGGACTGCTAGTAATTTTTAGATGTCCTGGTCTTTTGGCACACTTTCCAAAAGTTGGGACCCAGTATGTATGTCTTTTTCATGGGCCCGAGTAGGTGAGAAAGTTCCAGGAATTCAGGGCTTTTCGTGTAGTACACATCTGAAAGTCACTTTACAAATGTCTCAATTCCTGATTTTTGTCTCTCAAGTGCAGAATATTTCTGAACAAGCCCAACATTCTGAAACAAAGTCAGACATAAGGAAATGTCTAGGTGATTGGTTTTATATGTCACATCTCTTTCCAGTCACTTCTTCAATTCTGCAACAGCATATCAACAACAATAAAAAAAAAAATGCAGTGGTATGTTTAACCTTTACTGTAACAGTTTAACTCTTTTCTGGTATTACTTGGTGATTTGATAAATGATGACCACTGCTACAGAATAGCCTTCCCAGCTACGCAGTGCTATGACGTCCTCGGCTTAGTAATCATGCCTATGAAATTCAAACATGGCCAATTAACTTCTTCATAGTTACTCTCCCTCTCTTATTACCTCATGCAATTATTTAAAAATATATCATATCAAAGAAGATCATCGTTTGTTGGCATCGGCTTAACACTAGATTCCCTTGCTCCAAAGCCAACCATTCTCTTTCTCAGTCTCTCTCATTGTGTTATTTTATGGCTCACTTTCTGTCCTTCTCCTTTCCCATCCTTTTATTATTATTCTCTCCAACCATTATTTTTAAACTAGAGATTATTTTATCTAGGTCTTATTTCCTGAAAGCCATCCTAAATCTTTCTTATAAACTGGGGATGATCAATATATTGTCTGTTTGCCAATTCTTAAAAAAAAAAAATAGAGAAAGTTTTAAAAATGGTGAAAATAGCTCTTTAAATGTGACTGCCAGATGCCAGTGAATGATGAGTGAATGCGTATCTCTCTATATGTGGAGAAAGAAACCTGTAGATGGATTTCTATATTCAGTGAAATTAGCTGAAGTTCTTCCATAAATATTAGGTATTGAAGCTGACCTTTTTTGAGGAATACTTTATGGAATGGACAGTAGACATTACTTAAGGTCGTGGGGGTTACAAGGTAGTATACTTACTGTAAGCATTAGAAGCTTCTGGAGAAGGAAATGGGGAGCCTCCCAGGATAGCAGCTCTCAATATTCATGGCCAGAGGCCAGCATGTCAGAAAGAAAGTGATCACCCATTTTTTCAACAGCGACTGCCCTGGTTGGGGAATGGAATGCTTCTTTGATATTCACTATGTACAGGCTAAAAGTGTGGCTCCTTCTAGGTTTGTACTGGGCGAAGTTCAATGCACACTCATTAGGGAGTTATGACCATCATTATAGTGGGCAATGCAATAATATTTTAAATGGGCCAAATTTGGCTCCCAGCTATTCATGTACTGCTCTTGCAGGCTTTAGGGAAAATAGCTTATGAGTACAGGGAAATCGAATCTGGCCCACATCCATTGCTTCGTCTACTACAAATCGAAAAGAGTCTGTGTGAAGAATATTCACTATTCTGGTCCACATGAGCTCTGATGATAAGAAGTGGTCATTGCTGATAACTCTTTAGGCCCAATTGCAGAACTGGCTTTGGGCAAAAATATAAAATAATTGAAATTAGTTATCTGGCCCTTCAACAAAACCCTTTCTGTCTTCTCTCCCTGACACCCTCTGAACCCGTTTCTCATACTTTTCCTCTAACGAAGAAGAAAAAAATCATATGAAGGCAACATCTGGCAGAACACATTTCAAGGAAGAGTTGTCTTTCGAATTATCCCACCATCAAAGAATAATGGAGTCAAGTAAAGTCAAGGAATGTCTTTCTCCCTTAGAGTGTCACAGTGCACATGGGTACCTTAGGGGTTTCCAGGCACTCAAAGGAATGGTACCCCCTTAATTTTGTTTGGCTTACCCCAAATTAATTATTAGTGTACCTCCTTTTTTGGAATAATGTAAATGATAGCTCTTAAAATTATTATGAGTCTAGGGAATTAAATAAAGTTTCAAATAGAGAGAGTGAAGTTTTAAGATGTCACTATATTTGTCAGCTAAGGAAATGGCAAGGTTTTCTCCGAAGCCTCCTAGTCTCTCTCTCTATATAGGTCACCCATCCTTCCTTTTCTCTGTGTAGAATTGTATCCAATTGCCTACCAATCTAATTCCTCCCTGGAAGATCAGCTGCACTTCAAACCCAACCTAAAAGATGCAGATATTTAGAGGAGATAGAGTCTTTCAAAACCTTGTCCTTAAAGCAGGTATTTCAGATAGGAACTGAGAAAAACTATAAAAGTATTTATTTCTGTGAAGATACAATTAATTCAATATGAAGAACAAGGAAACTTTTAGGGGAAACACTTGGCATCTTAAAGTAGAATTAAAGTTCATGCTAGTTTTAACAACTACAGTACACAATAACCATAATTTGCTGTGCCAAACATGCTGCAACCCTAGCTCAAGAGACAGTTTTGCCATTAGATGGACCACTTCTTGGAACCAAAGCTAAATTTTAGAAATTGTATTGTATTTATTCCAAACAGAGCAACTAAGCTAACTGTCATAGTTTCCCAGCTGCTAAAACAAATACTATTCAATGTGTTCACTTACCAATAATAATTTACTGGATCATGTTTCAGAAGCTTGAAGGCTTGCTTCCTCCTGGGGTTGGTATCTTCTGGCTAGATGGAAATCTTTGGGGTTCCTTGGCGTTTCTACCACATGACAATGCACATGGCAGTGTTTTCTCCTTCTTCTGGGTTCCGTTGACTTCCAGCTTCGGGCTGCTCCCCATGGCTTCTCTCTTTCCATGTCCAATTTCCTTTGCTTATAAGGACTTCAGCCATCTTGGATTAAGGCCCACCTTGATTCAGTTTGGGCAAAGTTTAACTAAAAACATCTTCAAAGGCCCTATTTACAAATAGGTTCACACTCAGAGGGCCAGAGCTTGGGATCTGAGCCTGCCTTTTGCGGGGGAAATGTTTCAAACTCCAACACCAACTGACTCTATTCAGGATATGCACACTCTAAGTTCAAAATGGAAATATCATCCCAGCCAAATTCTGTAACTTTCATTCCTAATATAATGTTTGGCCAACTGATTTTTAACAAATTTAAAAATGGGATTCTGAGAAAAACAGTTTTTGCATATAACCATCTAGGCAAAAATGCCCCCAGTAACTAATACGTCAGTTCCTCTCTGTAGAATTCCTAGGGAAATGTGATCCACAGTCAACTAGTACTCTGTTAACAAGCAGTGTATCCAGTGGTATCTAAAAACAAAAACAAACAAACAAACAAAAAACACTCACTACCTTATTCTGCAGCTTATGTTCAGATGCAAAGTTCCCACAGTGTACTAGATCTAATTTTTCACTTCTACTCCTGAGTGCAAAGTGACACTACTGGGGCAAACTTGGGACAAGTAGGTTGAAATGATGCACAGCCTTTCTCCCATAGAAGTGATTCTCTATCCAGATTATGGGCTAGTTTGCAATTTTACAGGAAACAGAGACTCTGTAATCTTTGTTTTGGGTTCCCTATGAGGACGCACACAGAGTCTTAGGCACATGCCACATGGCCCCTTGGCAGTATTAACATTTCTTGTGATAAAAAGTAGAGAAACCAAACTTTTGGGAATCTGCTTTAGAAAAGAATTTGCAGCTAGGAAGTCAAACAAGAAGCCTGCATAGAATAACAAGCCTATCTCTGATTTTTGTTTGTTTGTTTTAATTTTACACATAGATTAATGCCAGGAGCTCCATCTAAGATGTAGATGGAACTTTGGAAACATGAAAGCCTAGGTTTCCTTCATTTGGGGCTGCTAGGTTGTTTGTAAAGGCATGACTCAAGACCAAGCAAGACAGGGCTTTCAATATATAAGATCTGTCAAAGAGAGCTTTTGTAAACACAAGACAAAGAGGAGGACGAAAAGGGGTAAAAGTGAAAGAGCGTATTGAAAATAGGCAGAAAATCTCCCTCAGGCCATCCAAATAAATTGGAGCATTTTGAAGTATCCAAAATAGTTAATAAATGTTTAAATTTATTAACTAGCTCTGAGCTAGTTAAAGAAGTTCTTTAGCAAGTTTGAAGTAACCACCACTGAGCTGAGTGACTTGAATAGTCAGCCTTCAGCCTGGAGAGCCTTGCGATGTTCTGTGGAGGAGTCTCTCTTCCCATTGCCGTGATGGTGAAGACAGCAGAGGCAGGCAGGAAGGTACATGAAAGAGAAGCAAATACTCACTCTGGCTCAAGACTAATTGATTGAATTCTGTTTCTCCTCTTGTAGACCCAGGATCAATCCCTACAGTAGGTAGTAAATCATTTTCCATGGTTTCCAATTACCTTTTCTGGTTCTCACTCAAAATGCCATCTTGCTGCTTTGGCTGATTTCAAGTCTACTAGTCCCAAAGCACATGAAATGCACGGATTGGCAGATTTTCTTAAATCACTGCTTCCACTAGGTCTCTTCTGTATTTGAAAGCTTACAGTCGTTTTCCATTTCCTGAGCCCAAGGTCAGCACCCAGCACAGATGTGAGGTGTACCGAGTTACTCTGTCACTCTAAACCTCCTCACGGGCATTCTTTTCTCTCCCTATCAGCCTCTCCATGCATCACTATGCCTTCTTCTGCCTTGATCCATGACATCGAGGGCTTAAAAGTGCTATTACCTCACCTAGGGGAGTTTGCAACCTAAGAAGAGTCACTTTTGAATTAAAGGAATGAGCTCCAAGTGTAGGGATGTCAGCCAGCACCCAGCAGCAAAAAAAAAAAAAAGTGAGGAATCAGTGTGGTGTCATGTGTAAGGCTGATCTGCACTTCAGTTTCCTTATTAGTAAGATGGGGATAATAAAAGTTCTCAGAGGGTCCTTATGAGCTGTAAATGACTTATTATTTGTTAAATGTTTAAGATATTAATATAAATGCTATGTAAGTGTTTGATCAATAAATAAAAATAGGCTCCCAGATCTGTCAGGGTGTTAAGTCTGAGCACTGATTCCAAGACCATCCATGATGCGATAGCAATTCCTTCCATCTATATATACTTCCTAACACACCGTCTGCTCTAGGCAGACCAGTCCCTTCACTCCCTCCCACATCTCTGCAAGGCTCACCGGAACCTCTTTCTCACTTCATGTACTCCCTCCTCTCGCATGTCTCTATCTCTCCCTTGCTTCTTTACATTTTACTTAAGTTTCGAAGTCTCAATCCAATCTCCTCATGAACCAGCTCTCCCCAACTGGGGATTAATTACACAGGCTTTCCTTTTCCTGAACAACACTTATGGCGTAAAGTGTAGCTCTTTGAGTACAGGCATATAGAAAGGGCGCCATAATCATGCTGCAAAATGAGCTGACACTCAATTCTGTGATGTACTCAGGAAATTTCACTGTATATATGGCAGTCTGTTTAGATTTTGTCTCTGTTCTTTCTAATTTTTTGCCCACTCTCACTCCTCACTTCGGTTGGTGTACTTTCGCCTAGAACCTCCACTACTCCCTTCAATGGACCTCTCACCTTCGGGATGGAAAACTTTATTTGGAAAAAGCTTCTCTAAAGTAGCAGTGAGTGTCTGATATACTATGAAAAATGGAATGAGATTTAGGACACCAATTTTATGGCATCTCTGGCTGCTTAAGGTGATTTTTGCTTATTTCTTGTTTCTCTCTTCTTGTTTAGAAGAGGAGAATCTATTGGATGAATAGTTACTAGGCAAATTAGGTATTCCTGAAATATGCTATATTTTTGTCATAAGATAATTGGTTAGTTCAGAAAATGTGATTTTTGAAAAGGTGAAACTAGTTTGATTTAATTGACTGATTAGTAATCAGACCTATTTCTTTGCCTCCTTAACACTCCACAACTAAAACTCTAGGAAAGTTGTAAAACAAAAATATTAAAACAATTATTTGCTACTAATAAAGGTACATTCTTACTGACTTGACATGTAAAGCTCCAATTTAGCATTGCTCTGATTATCTTTTAGCTTTAGAAAACTTTCTTCAAAGTAAAGAAATACAACTACTCCACATTTTAAGGTAGCTAAGTAAACCCAGACGAGAAGTACTTTTTAAAATCTGAATTTGTCATCCTTTTTTCTTTATCCACAACTCCAAGAGATTCCCTGTTTAAAATAATGTCTTAAACTTTTCATAGTTTTACATATTTTAACCAACTTACAATGAATTTTGTGAATGCATTTATAAAATTTTCCATATTTCTTTTTCTCAAAATCAAAGTGGAGGGTCTATATAGGAAGATTTAATTCCTTCTTCCACCCCAAAATAACAATGATTGATAAGTTATAAAATAGAAAAATCCCAGAAATACATAGTGGGGCTCAAATGACAGGTAAAATCTTTATGGACCAGAAATAGAATGGAAATGCAAACATTATATGAGGCTGAAATGTCTAATCAAATCTTTTGCATTTTTCCCCATTGTGTTGTTTTGTTATTGTTGAGTTTAAAGAAGTCTTTATATATTCTGGATGCAAGTTGTTTTCAGATATATGATTTGCAAATATTTTCTCCCAATGTGAGGCTTGTCTTTTCGTATTCTTAATAGCTTCCTCCAAAGAGCAGAACTTCTTGATTTTGATGCTCTTTAATATATAACTATGTTATTGGTGTCTTATCTAAGATATCTTATCCTAACTCAAGATAACAAAAGATTTCTCCTATGTTTATTCTAGACTTTTCATGGTTTTAGGTTTTTCATTTAGGTCTTTGATCCATTTTGTATAAGTTTTTCCATATCGTGTGACATGGGTTCAAAAGTCAATTATTTGCATATGGATATCCAAATTATCCCGGCTCCATTTGTTGAAAAGGATATACTTTTCCCACTAAATTGTCTTTTCACATTTGTTAAAAATCAGTGTCCATATATATGTGGATCTATTTCTGGATGCTTTATTCTATTCCATCAATCATTTTTTTCTACCTTTATACCAAAATCACACTGTTTAATTAGTATAGATTTATACAGTGTCCAAATCAGATAGTCTGAATTTTGTTCTTTTTAAAGTTAGTTTGCTATTTATTAATTTTCATCTTAATTCATAATCTATTTGTCAATTTCTACAAAAAGCCTCCATTAATTTGCAATGAAATTGCATTGAATCTACAAATTAATTTGTGTAGAATTGACATCTTAACTATTCAAGTCTTACTGCATGTGAACAAGACATGTTCCCATTTATTTAGGTCATCTTTAATTTCTCTTAATAATGTTTTGCAATTTTAAAGGAACAGGTCTTTCAAATCTTTTGTTAAATTTATCTCTAAATTTTTTATATTTTTTGATGTGTTTTTTTTTTATTCAAGTTTCCTTTAGTTAGTACTAGTTCAACATGTATAGAAACACAATTTATTTTTGTGTATTGATATTGTATCCTGCTGCTTTATTGACCTCAATTATTCTAGAGGCATTTTTGTACATTCCATAGGATAGTCTACGTAAGTAATCATTCTGTTTGTGAAAAAAAGGTAGTTTTACATCTCTCTCTCCTATCTGGATGACTTTTATTTCCTTTTGTTCTGTAATTTTCCTGGTTAGACCCACCGATAAAATGTTGAATTGAAGCGGTGGGGTGGTGAAAGCAGATATCCTTTTCTTGCTCCTGATCTTACAGGGTCATACGTTTTTTGTTGAGAATTTTATCAGGTTGAAGAAGTTCATTTCTACTTTTAGTTTACTGAGATTTTTAAAAATCATAAATGAATGTTCGATTTTATTAAATTACTATATAAATTTTCTATGTTGATTTGCTAATAAGGTGAATTATGTTGATTGGTTTTCAAATGTTAAGCATTCCTTGGATAAAGCCCCTTGGACACTTTTAATTATTATTGGGTTCTATTTGCCAACATTTTATTTAGAAATTTTATACATAGATTCATTAAGGATAAGATATGTAATTTCCTTTTCTTAAAATGTCATGGTCTGATTTTAGTGTCAGGGAAATGCTAATGTCATCATATCTGTTGGGAAGTATTTCTTCCTTTCTAGTTTCCTGGACAAGTCTGTAGAATTGTACTGCATCTCCTTTAAAGTGGAGATAATTTATCTGGGTCTGGGTTTTTCCAGGAGATTTATAATCACAATTAAAATTTCTTTAATAAATATAGGGCCATTCAGGTTATCTATTTCTACTTGTGTGAGCTTGGCAAAAAATGATTTCAAGAAATTTTTCCATTTTATCTAAGTTATTGAATTTATTCGAATAAAGTTCTTCATAGTAGTCTATTATTTTCTTTTTAATATCTGTAAAATTAGTAGTGATATCATCTCTCTCTTTCATGCTATTGGTAATTTTTTCCTGATCAGTCTGACTAGGGAATTATCAATTGTATTCATCTTTTAAAGGAATTGGCTTTGGTTTCATTGATTTTTCTCTATTGTTTTGCTTATTTCTGTTTCACTGAATTCTGTTCTTGATTATTTTCTTTCTTTTACTTACTTCTGGTTGAATCTGTTTTTCTTATATCATTTTCTTAAGATGGAAATGAGGTCATTAGAGATCTTGTTTCAATTCTAATATAGGTGCTTAGTGCTATAAATTTATCTTTAAACATGGATTTAGTGGCATACCACATACTTCGATATGCTGTTTTTATAGTCATTTAGTTCAAAATACTTTCTAATTTCTTTTTGCATTACATCTTTGATCTGAGGGTTAGAAATTTGATTCAAAATATTATGGGATTTCCCTGAGATCTTTCTGTTTAATTTCCAATTTAATTACTTGTGATCAGAAAATAGCTTTTATATAAATTGAACCTTCTAAAATCTCTTGAGATTTGTTCTTGGTCCAGAATTGGTCTGTCATGCTATATGTTCTGTGTCGACTAAAAAGGAATTTGTATTCTATTGTTGGCTGGAGAGTACTGTAAATGTCAATTAGGTCCAGGTTGATAGCAGTGTTATTCAAACCTGCTACATACTTCCTGATTTTCTATTTGTTCTATCAATTTTTAAGAGAGGTGTATTGGAATCTCTGATTTATTTGTGTATTTTGAAGCTCTTTTATTAAATGCTTATTTAAGTCCTTTTGATGAATCAAAATTTACCATTGCAAAATAATCTTTATCTATGATAATTTTCTTTGCTATGAAATCTAATTTTTCTGATGTTAATACAGCCCCCATAGCTTTATTTTGATTAGGCTTGGCATAATATATATTTTTCCATCCTTTCACTTTTAATCAATATTATTTAAATTATTTAAAGTATGTTTCTTGTAGTCAGCATAGAGTTTTGAGGGTTGTTATTTTATTCCATTTGACAGTACCTGCCCTTTAATTGGGGTATATAGATCATTTTCATTTAATGTGATTATTGATATGGTTTGATTTATATCCATGTGTTTTCTATTGGTCCCATCTTTTATTTTTGTTCTCACTTTTTTCTTTTTCTGCTTTCTTCTGGATTAAATAGTTTATTTTTTATCTCTTTTGCTGGCTTATTAAGTATAAATTTTTGTTTTGTTATTTTAGTGACTGCTTTAAGTTTATAGTATATACTTTGAACATACTGCAGTCTACCTTCAAGTATTATGATACCATTTAAAATTGTTATTGAAGTATATCATTCATACATCAAAATACATGAACAATAAGTATATAGTAAAAGTTGTGAACTTACAAAGCAAACATGTATAGCATCATACAGGGGTCCCATACATCACCCCACCACCAACACCCTGCATTGTTGTGAAACATTTGTTACAAATTATGAAAGAATAACATCAAAACATTACTACTAACTATGGTCCATATCTTACATTTGGTGTATTTTCCTTCAACCCACCCTATTATTATTATTTTGTAAAGATATTTTTATTACAGACGTTGTGATCTTACAAAACAATCATGCACATGTGTAGAATTCCCATACAACACCCCTTCAATACACCACACCATGGTAGAACAGTTGTTACAGAGTATGAGATAATATCATCAGACTATTGCCACCAACCATGGTCTAAAGTATATGATACCATTTTACCTATAAAAACATTACAGTGTGTTTCCATTTCTCCTCTCACTACCTTTGTAAATTTTGCTTTTACATGTGTTATAAATCCCACAAAATTGTTATATTGTTATAATTTTTAAAGTCAATTTCTTGTAAATAGTTGTAAACGATAAGAAAAAAAGTGATATCTATTTATCCATATGGTTAACATGTCTGATCGTCTTCATTCCTTTGTGTTGATCCATGCTTCCATGCATATTGGGTGTGTATATCCATGTCCTTCATTAAATTTGGAAAGTTTTTAGCCATTATTTATTTGGCTATTCTCTCTCCCCTTTCTCTCTCTTTCTTCTTCTGGGACTCCTACACGGTGTATATTGGCACACTCAATGGTGTCCCACAGGTTCTTCAGGCTCTGTTCTGTAGGAAGGCCTGGTGAGCTGTTTTCTACATTCAGGGCAAGTTCAGGGATGGTGAGTCCATCAGGCCACCACCAGACAGATTGGCCAGACATTCCTGCACCCAGTAGGACACAAGGGTTACTCTGTAATCTTCAGAATAGGGGCCAAGGATCCTCACTTAGAGTGTGGCCAGCTCTGTGCCAAGTCATTGAGGTGACTGGATAGGGGCCACCAGGACACCATAAGATCCTACCTCTTTTAAGTAGCCTTTTACTTCATTTGGCACTTCGTCTGTTACTGCAGTTCTTTAGCTGTTTTCTGGAACTTGGAGAAAGATGTTTTTGCCTGTCCCTACTGGTTTTTAAAAAATATTGTGGAACTCATTCTGCCATCGTGATTGGGGTGAGGTTGAGTCAGTTTCTAATGATCGATTTTCTTCTCATTATGGGTCATATTTTCCTGCTTCTTTTTCATGTCCGGTAATGTTTTATTGGATGTCAGATATTGTGAATTTTACCTTGTTGGCTGCTGGTTACTTTTGTATTCTGGTAAGTATTCTTAAGCTTTATTCTGAAACATAGTTAAGTTACTTGGAAACAGTTTGATCCATTTAGGTCTTGTTTTTAAGAGTTATAAGAGAAACATTAGGTTTAGGGCTATTTCTTCCCCACTACTGAAGCCAGGTCTTTGCAGGTCCTTATAGGTAGAGTCCTTGCAAGTACTCTACCTAATTCTCTGCAATTCTTGATGTTTTCCAGTCAGGCTAATGGGAACAGGCACTCTTCTCAGCCCTCTGTGGTCAATGAGCACTGTCACTTCTAATCATTCTGGTGTTCTTTCCCTAGCTCTTGGGTAATTTCCTCAAACCCATGCACAGGTCAGTACTCATTTTTGATAGAACTCTCTTCAGATCTCTTGATTTCTCTCTCTTTGCAGTTGACTCCTCACCATTATTTGTCCAGACCTTCTTGGTCTCTCTGAACTCTCAACTCCATATCCTCAACTCAAGGAGCTTGCTGAGCTCAGCCTGGGTTCTCCTTCTGCCCTGAAAACTGGAAACTCCCTCCAGGCAACAGAATGGGACAGTGTAGAGATGATCTTGTTTGTTTCTCATCACTCAGGGATCACTGTCCTTCACTGCGTGATATCTCATGTCTTTAAAACTAATGTTCCTATTTTTTGTCTGCTTTTTTTTGTTTTGTTTTGTTTCAGGCAGGAAGATAAATATGGTTTCAGTTACTCTATCTTAGCTGAAAGTAGAAGAAACAATTTAGATTTTACCTCACATCACAGACCAGTTCCAAATGAATTAAAGATTTAAATGTACAAGGTAAAAAATATATCAGAGGCAAATAAAAATGTACTTTTGATCTTAGCATATATCAGAGTTTCTTCATTAAGACATGCCTACACACCCACACACACAAAACCACAAACCATAAAAGAAATAATTGATATATTTGACCACATATAATTTAAAATACATGCATTATAAAAGAAACCATAAACAATGTTAAAACACTGAGCAGGATAAGATATTTTTTAAAACTTAGTAGCAACCAAAGTTTAGCATTCGTAATCTATAAATGACTTCTATAATTTAATAAGAAAAAGAAAAATGATCCAAGAGAAAAATGAGCAAAGAACTGAAATGGCATTTTACAGAAGAGGAACTCTGAATGGATACAAGCCTCATGGAAAGATTCTCAGCTTCAACAAGTAATCAAGAAATGCAAATATTAAATAATGAGAGAATTTCACACTCATGCAATTGGCAATTGTAAAAGGTCTAAGAGCACCAATGTTGGCAATGAAGTGGCAAAACAGGAATTCTCATATTCAATCTAATGGATCTGCAAGTTGGTACAACCAATTTGGAGAGCCATTTGGCCAAATCTCATACCTTATGGCCCAATAATTCTACTCCTAGGTATATTCCTTAAAAAAAAATTCTAGCACATGAACAGAAGGAGACATATGAAAGAATGTTCATTGTAGCATTATTCCTTATTGCAAAAATCTGGAAACATCACAAATGTCCATCAGGAGAAAAACCATGAAAAATATTTATCATTGCACACTAGACAACAGTTAAAATAAGGAACCAGGGTTACATGTACCAATGGATATAGATCTTAATGTTGACTGAAAATAAGGCAATTACCAAATTGTGTATTTAAATGAAATTTAAAGGCTTGCAAAAATAATACTCCACAAATACATAGTGAAAGCACAAAAATACATGGAATTGGGATGCGGATGTGGCTGAAGCAATTGGGCTTCTGTCTGTGTGCCATATGGGGGGTCCTGGGTTCAGTTCCCAGGGCCTCTTGGTGAAGGCAAAGCTGGCCCATATCATGGAGAACTGGCCCACACTGCAAACTGATGCAACAAGATGACACAACAACAACAAAAAGACATAGAGGAAAGACAATGAGAGACACAACAAACCAGGGAGCTGAGGTGGCTCAAGCGATTGGGTACCTCTTTCCCACATCAGAGCTCCCAGGATCAGTTCCCGGTGCCTTCTAAGGAGAAGACGAGAAGAGAAGACAAGCAGACACAGAAGAATGCACAGCGAATGGACCCAGAAAGCAGATAGTGAGCGCAGGTGGGGGGAATAAAAAAAAAACACATGGAATTGATAAACAATGAATTTCTAATAATGGTCACCACATGGAAGAAAAGCAGTAGAATGGGATTGAAAAAGCTGTTTACAAGGGGAATATTTATTTGCTAAAATCTGAAGTAAATGTGGCATAATGTTAGAATTTGATGGAAAGGCAGGGTGAAAAAGTATAATAGGGTGGGGATTATGGGCACAGGTTCTGAACCAGAATACTTTGGTTCAAATTTTACCACTGCTGCCTACAGTCTGTGTGACCTTATATGAGGCACTTAATATCTCCATGTTCAATCAGAAAGTGAGAATGGTAGTAAGAGTATATCATAGGCGTGTTTTGAGTATTTGATGAGTCAATACACTAAAAAATTCTTGGAAGAATACTTGGCATATAATAAGTGATAATTTGATAAAGTTCTGCATAATTAACCCACAAAATTTGTTTTTTCTATTCTAGTCTTTGTGTTTGAAATATTTCACAATAAAAAACTATTATTTTTGAAATTATACCAAATTTTACATGGGGAAAAAAGGTAGAAAGGAGCTATCCACAGGGACATTTGATGTAGACTGACCAGATCTGATTTATAATCCAATTATTTGAATTTTTAAGAAATAAAAGTTAACCTGTGACAAAAATTCTAACAGTTAAGACATTGATCACAATGATCACAATGAATAGACACTTACTGTGTTAATATTTGTCAAATGTCTACCACGTAGTTGTATTTAGGCAGGTAATACACACACACAGAACCCCCCCATACACACATACCAAGCAAGAGTCAGCAGATTCCCTGCCCTTAGGTAGCTAGCAGAATATGCTCACAAAAGAAATATCCAGAGAACAATGCAAGAAATTGCATATTTAAATGCCATATGACCCCCATTACCGGAGGAATTCAGTGATGAGAGAGGGCATTTTGGCAGGAGTAATCTGGCAAGATTTGTTCCTTTGTTTTTGTTGTTGTTGTTGTTTTATTTATTTAAACTGAAAATAGAATTCGTTTTTGAGAAAAGTGTGAGATTTCCATAAGCCAAGAAGTAGAAAGACAGGTTTTTAGTCTCCCGGCAGCCAAAATAAATACCATGCAATGCGGTGGCTTAAACAACAGAAATTTATTGGCTCATGGTTTCAAGGATAGGAGAAACCAAAACTGAGGAATCAGCAAGGTGATGTTTTCTCATCGAAGACTGTGGTGTTCTGGAACTGGCTGCCTGTGATCCTTGGGGTTCCTTGGCTTTTCTGTCACATGGCTTTGCACATAGCAGTGTCTTCTCATTTCTCTTCCAAGTCTGGTTGATTTCTAGCTTCTGCTGCTCCCTGTGGCTTCTCTTTCTGTCAAATTTCCTTTGCTTAGTAAGGACTTCAGCCGTTTTGTATTAAGCCTTTGGATACATCTTAACTAGTAACATCTTCAAAGGTCCTATTTACCAGTGTGTTCACACTCATGGGACTGTGGGACCTGAACATGCCTTTAGTTGGAGACATGATTCAATCCCCTACAGTCCGTCCTTTGAATCCCAAAAAGGCACGTTCATGGTACTGGGAGGTGGGTGCTGCTAAGACACATTCCTAAAAATGAGGAATTGGCTTTGGTATTAGGTAATGGGCAGAGGCTGGTAGAATTTGAGGTCATTGATAGAATAAACCTAGGTTGTTTTGAAGAGGCTGCCAATAGAAATATGGACATTAAATGTATCTCCAGTAAGATCTTAGAAGGATATTATGGATGTGTCACTGGAAACTGTAAGAAAGGAAATTCTTGTTATAAAGTGGCAGAGATCTTGGTGAAATTGAGTTCTGATGTTGGATGGAAGGCAAAACTTGAAAGTGATGAAGTTGGATATTTAGTTGAGGAGATTTTCAAGCCAAGTGTAGAAGATGTGGCCTGTTTCTCCTTGCAAGAGGAAAGGGGTAAGCTGGTAATAAACTCTTAAGCACAAAGGAACCAAAAATTGATGCTTTTGAAAATTCTAAGTCTCAGATAGTATGCTCAGAGACTAGGGCCAGAAGAGGCTCTATCAGGTAACTCCATGTGCTTTTGAGAAGTAAGTCTCCAGAGAACAGATTCTATGTGAGGGTTTAACTCAACAACTGTTTGCTAAAGAAGGTGTGCTGAACATGCCATTTCAGTGGAAGTCATAATATAGTTACCCATTTATCCAGGAAGTTGCTGTGGGAAGTTCTCTTGTCTGATGGTTTGGAACCCCTGGAGTTGCAAACAAAGCCAACAAGTTTTTTTGTGAAAATTATATGAACAGAAGCAATATCTGAAAGGGACTGAGAAGGGAGGAATTGAAGTAAGAATGACTTTTGGCAGAACCATGAAGGATGAGGTCTGGACCAAAGAGATCTTAGGCCAAGAGATTGGACCCACCCAGGTGTTTGGAAATGGCAGATCTACCCCAGAACTTGGAGGGGGCAGATAATATTACCCCAGAATTGGAGGAGGCAAGCCTTCCACCCCATTGTTGAGGAAGAGTGCCACCACCACCATGTTCAGAAATGGTAGGGGTGTGCCCTGGAGTTTGCAGAAAGTCTGGCCACCATTCAGATGCTTAGAGATGGGGGCCCACAACCCAGTGTGGGGAAAGCATGGTCATTGCACAAATGCTTGGAAGGGGTGGGACTGCTGCTCCATCAGGCTTGGAGGATAAACCATATGCCACAAATGGCTCTAAGACCTTGCAATTTTATAGAGTTTTCTCTGCTGGGTTTTGGGCTTGTTTGGTAAATGTGACGCCTGTTTTCCTTCCAATTCTTTCCTTTTGGTTGTCTGTATATTAGGAGATGATTTGTTTTCTAGGTTTTACATGTCCACAGTCAGAGGGGAATTTTGCCCAAGGATGAACCATACCCATAACCAATTCCTATGAGACTTGGAACTTAGAATTGTTACTGAAATGAGTTAAGGCTTTTGGGATATTGTGATGGAACGAATGTATTTTGCATGTGTGAAGAACATGTCTTTTGGGGTAGACTGTGGTGGATTGAATTATTTACCCAAGTTTAGACATGTTCTTTTCTTGGTCTGCATTCTGGTGAATGTGGACCCATTGTAAATAAGATCTCTTCAAGATGTTATTTCTATTACAATGTAGCCAACTGAATCCAGATTTTAATTCAGATTACTGGGATCCTTGATAAAAATAGATAGAAATAGAAACCACAGGAATCCAGAAGCTGAAGTCAGTAGAACCTGGAAAAGAAAAGTGAAGATGCCACCATGTGCACTGGCATGTGATGGAATAGCCAAGGAACCCCAGTGTTTTAGTTTCTTTGGCTGCTCAAATTAATACCATGAAATGGGTCAGGTAAAACAATGAGAATGTATTCACTCACAGTTGTGAGGAAAACAGAAAGTCCAAATCAAAGAGTCATCAAGGCAATGCTTTTTTCCCAAAGACTGGTGCTAGCAGTCTTTGGTCCTTGGCTCTTCTCTCACATGGCAATGCACATGGCAGCCTCTCCTAGTCTCTCGCTCTCTTTCAGGTTCTGATGTATTTCAGCTTCTTGCTTCTGTGGCTTTCTCTCTGTCTGAATTTCATTCGGCTTATAATGGAATCCAGTAATAAGATTAAGATCCATCCTAATTGGGCTGAGCCACACCTTAACTGAAGTAACCTCATCAAAAGTTCCTACTTAACAATGGGCTCACACTCACAGGAATGGATTAGATTTAAGAACATGATTTTCTGGTGTAATTACAGCTTCATACAACCACACCCAGAGATAGCTGGCCTGCCAGAAGAAACTAACCCTGGGAGGAAGCAAGTCTTCTAACCTCTGAAACTCTGAGCCAGACAGTTCCTGTTGTTAAGCTAACCCATTGCATGGTATTTGTTTTAGCAGCAGAGTGTAGTAACTAAAGCAGTGGGGTTAAAGGAAAAGTGGCACAGCAAAGAATAAAAGCTCAGAAGCAAGGATGCGCTTGACATGAAGGAAGTCTATCTGCTTGTTGGGAACAAGGGATTTACCCCAGGGACTGGGGAGTCTGTGTTCGATGAGCAAGGTGGATGTCATTAATATCAGAACCACTTCTCTTCTGAGCTCACAGAGAGATCCCTTGGGCTGTCTTTACAACTATCCAATAAGCTTGTGAAAATGAGCTTTTTCTGTGATTTAATAACAGCCTTTATGGGAAGCAAAACTTTACTTTTTTAATACTCACTAAGAGAAAGGAGGCAGAGGGATAAGGCAGTAGCCAGTGAATAATTCATTATCTTTGTGAAAATAAACAAGTAAATAATTACTTATTTAATTTCATGGATGTGGAGTGGGCAGGAGAGAAAGCAAATCCTTTTCAGACAGTGTTCTGGTGGCTTTAAATCCCCTTTTACCCTAGCCTGTGGTCCCACTGATATCCTGGTGCTAAAGTGAAAATATTCTACCAACTCTAATAAACTGAAAATAAAAATAAACAGCGTAAATACATGGTGGGTGTTTTTGAATGGCTTTCTGAATTTTGAAGTGTTCATCATATGTCTCTATTCCTTCTATACTCCACAAGACTTCCTTGCTTGAAGTACTCAATAAAAAGAGGCAGATGCGACAGATAGCCAGGCAGCACTGTGTTTTGAACCCTAATGTCTGTGTTCATTTTCATCACTGAGGAGGGCAGTGAAGTGGTAGGCATTGTGAAACCTGGTTGCCCATATTTCCACTTGAGTGCCTTGCCCAGCTCAAAACTTTTATTTTTAAATAAAGCAATCAAGTAAATATCTGTTGAAAAATACCCAATTAGTCTTCTCTGGTTAACTAAGAAGGGAATTTTAGGTTTTAGGATTGATTGTAAGCTTTTGGAAGATATAGACCCTATCTTTCAGATTTGGTGTTGTCTGGTATTCAAAGGGAAGCCAAAGAAAACCTTCATGAAAATAGTGACAATATGGTGCCATGTTTTTACTAAAGAAAAGTCATTTTGGAAGCTCCCATTTTCTGAAAGTTTATTGGTGGAGTTTGTCCCTTTCTTGAAATGTTCAACTTTTTTTTTAATGTAGATCATAAAGATATATATATAGAGAGAGAGAGTGAGAGAGAGATTTATGGGGGTGGAAAGAGAAAGAGAAAGAGAAAGCAAAGAAAAAAATGGAAGAAAGGAATAAAGGATGGAAGGAAGGAAGTATGAAGATAGGAAGAAGAAATGAAGTCCAAAATCTTTACAATTAAACAATATGGTTTGCAAAAGCTTCCTCTTAGGAGCTTAGGAATTCCTCTTAGGTGACTGTCTTAGAGACAGCGGATGACTTACACAAGAAACACTGTCTTATTACATTATGTACAGCTTTTTAATAACTGAACAGTGTTGTCCACCATATTCATCAGACTTAATTATGAATTACTTTTTTGCCCCTAAAAACAAATCTGGGTTGGGCTTGGAAGGGAGGAGACATGAGCATGTGGGAGAGACACGATTTTTGTCACGTGTGGGTTGAAAAGAAAAACACTTGGGCCTACAGAGAGAACAAGGTGGATGCACAGAGACAAAAATTGATGGCAGTGGACGGAGAGCTTATCCCATTTCTTGTTTCCTGACATGCCCTTCGGTTCAAAGATACACCTTGGTTGTTTTACTTTTGTCTTCTCTCAAGTACAGAAGTTCCGATTCATCATATTCCTCAGTTCAATGGCAGTCACTTATTGGTTATTGAGAAAGCCCCCTCTTGTTTTATAAATATTTGTTTGTATGGATATAAGAATGCTGGTAAAGAGTGTCTTCACTTTTACTCTCATTCTCCATTCATTCTTCTTACTCCTGTAACATCTACTCCATGTTTAATACATAAACTTGAAATTGAATTTAACTTCATAAAATTTATAGTATTTTTTGTGTGTATATTTTTGGTTTACAGGAATGACGTTTTATAGTCTTCATTTTATTTATAATTTTCTTTTAGCTCTGTGATTTTAAGTTCCATCTATGTTGCTATGTTTACATCTATCCACTTGGTTGCTTTGAACCACTGCATAGAATTCCAGAGTGTGAATCTATAACATTTGTCATATCTCCCTGATTATAACTAAGTTGCTCCCATTTTCTGCTATCAAACATAAATTTTGCAATAAACATCCCAGAACAAGAACCATTATTGAATTTCTCAGGGTTGCATTGCTGGATCATGGGGTATGTGAATACTTCATTTCAAAGAATTGCTGGATGACTTCCAGGAGATTACAATAGCCTTTACTCCCATCAAGAGTACAGGAGGGCTTCTTGTCTCCAACTTCATTAATATTTGGCATTATACAATTCTTTTTTTATAAATATCACAGAATAAGGTTATATATCATTCTCATTTTGTCTTTCACTTATCTAATTACTAATGAATTTGAACATCTCTTCATGTAGTTGCTACCATTCATTTTTTCACTATAGAGTCTGCTCTCTTTTTTAATCATTCATTTCCGTAAGTTTCTTTGTATTCAAGGTATTGGTCCCTTTTTTCAGTATCTTCATTATCTTTTAACTGACTGTCACTTCACTCTGTGGTGTATTTCAATGAGCAGATATTCATATTATCAAAGCAATCAAATTTGTTATTTTATTGAACTTTCAAGAATTAGATAATTTTGTTGCATAACAATTGTTTCAGAAGGCAGAGAAAAAGGGAAAGCTAAACCAACTCATTCATGGGGTTAGGGAAAAAACAACTTTAGTTCAAATAGCCAAAAAAGATCATTGCAAAAAAGTAGAGTCCTACTCTACTTGCATACAAATGAGAATGTCCTAAATAAAATATTAGTTTACTTAATCTATCAGTGAGTTAAAAATTAATCAATGGTTTATTCAAGGAAATTAAGGATAGTTCCACATAAGATTATCTATAATTTAAGTAAACATATCAAAGGGAAAAATATCACAGGATTATACAGAAAATTCATTTGGTAAAGGTCAGCACTTATTAGTGATTTAAAAAAAAAACTCTCAAAAACTGGGAACAGAAGCATGCTTCCTTAACTTGACAAATGTTAACTATTAAAATTGTACAAAAGCCATCATATTTAAAGGGAAAAAATTTAGATGAGCTCAATTTAAAGGTCAGAAATAAGTAAAGTATGCCCACTATTGTATAATATAATACTGTTGGAAGTTGGTGACTGCATAAGACAATAAAAGAAATAAGAGATATAAGATTAGAAGAGAAAAGCTAAAACTTCATAAATCTTCCTAGAAAATTAAACAAAGTAATCAGACAAACTGTTATTACTGAGGGACTTCAGCAAGGTGCCTGACAGAAGATTGATATAAAAACAAAGAAACAACAAATAAGTGTTCCTAGCTGTATCAAAAATCTTTTAAAATTTACTAGAAAAAATAAAAATTCTTTGACAATGCAAAGGAAAACTTAAATTATTTGGATATTAAATCAACGAAGTATGTACAAGATCACTATAGAGAGAATTTTACAAATATAATGAAGGACCTAAAAGATGAACCTATTAAAGTGTATTCTACCATCTAGATGGGATGACTTAACCTTGTAAAGCTATTAATTCTTGTCAAACTATTCTAAAATTTCAAAATAATCCTTATCAAAATATCAACTGTATATTTTGAGAAACTTGACAAATATTCTAAAATTAAATATAATATGAAAAATAAGAGTCCATAAATAGTATAAATAGCTAAGTTAACTTTGAAAAAGAAAAGCCAAAAGTTTGGAGTTGCCTGCCAAATATTAAGACTTCAAAGCCATTACTAAAAAAACAACAACAACAACAACAAAAAACTTTTGTATCCCTAAGGGAACAAATATAATTGTAGAACAGAAGTCATTGTTTAGAGAAAGATCAATGTGTGTGTGGGTGAATTGATAAATTATACAGGGGTAAAACAAATCAATGAAAAAGGACAGGTTGTGGAGTAGAAGTTGGGAACACTCCTTTATGTTACACCCTTTATGAAATCGGACTCCAGATAGATTAAAGAATTACTTGTAAAAGGTAAAACTGGAAAAGAAACCCCAAGGATCCCCAAACTCAGGCAGTGGGTCCAAAACTCAGTTCTTATATCCTTATAATGATTCCACTTTAAAAAATAGAACAAAATAATCAAGCTAAATGAGCTTCTGTTACGTGTACCTTTTTCATCCTATTGTATCAAGTCTCAGAAGATAAAAATTTGCTACTATCAAGAAATGCAATAGACCAAAACAGAATCTAAGGCCCTTTAAAAATGAGTATTTCAAAATTAATGTGTATCACTGGAATGAGTTTACTAACTCTAAACAGGACCATCATGAAGAGAAACCCTTCATGTGGTTATAGACCTTCTAATACACAGGCATATGCACCTGTTAATTAACCATTCTCATTATTTAAGGTGACCCTCTTGTGAGTTGGGCAAAGAGCCTATAGTCAGGAACCTGACAACTCTTGAGCAACTCACTGAACCTCTCAGAATCCATTTTCTCACCCTGCAAATGAGGATCATCCTTGTCCCAAGTATACTTATAGGTGGCTTTGAGATAGATATGTACAAGTTCTATGAGGAATAAT
The DNA here is from genome assembly GCA_029593785.1 of Cabassous unicinctus. Lineage (NCBI taxonomy): Eukaryota > Metazoa > Chordata > Mammalia > Cingulata > Chlamyphoridae > Cabassous > Cabassous unicinctus. The sequence continues at coordinate 34,408 of JAQZBX010004138.1, read as the reverse complement.
GTGAGAAATGTTAGAACTTGATGTATAAAATAGACTTGGGAATGGATTTAAGATGCAACCAGAACAAAAGTTATTAGAAATTATACTAACTATGTATCACTTACTTTTCCTTAATATAGGCTCTTGTGATTTACTCATATTTAAAATTTTTTGTTTCTCCCTTTGGGAAGAGTCCCCTGCACATTCTTATCTTTATGCTTATCCTAATTATGGATGAAAAAACCTTGGACTAATGTGAAAAACTATTTTTTAGAAGGGAAAAATATCTGGTCCCTTCACTATCTCAATAAGGATCACTTGGTATGTATGGAAAGAAGCAGGGGAAAAAAAGTAAAGAAACCCTACTGGCATACACAGAAACTCAAGGAATAGACTGTGATCCAGTTCAGTCTAAGTCTGAGGGAGGTAATATATATCCATCAAGAATTAACAAACAAAGCTATGCAATGCAGAAAACATACCAAAGCAGAAATCTAAGAGTTTTTGGAGTTCACATGTCACTGTAAGCTAGATGGCTTTTTGGCGGAGGCAGGTCTGGGAGGAAAAATTAGGAGAGGGAATGGTGAATACTCCAGTCTACTTGAATGGAATCACCTCATCATCTCCAAACACCTATAATGGACTGTACTTTCCTTGCTGCACCATGTAAGTGACCTATCTTTTAAATGTCCACTCTGGCAGGGGCAGTTCCAGGAAACATCAGGGTGGCCAAGGAGAGAAACAAGTGAAAGTGGTGGCAAAATATTACTATATTCTTCAGTAGGAAGGAAAGCATTTTTATTATAATTCAGTTTAGCATTTGTCCAGAAAAGACTCAGTCTGTCCTTTCAAGTTCAATTATGGGTTAATTCAAGGGGCAACAAACCTGTGAAATTAAGAGCTATTTTATATTTTAAATGTTCTTAGTGCCAAATATTACTCAGCATGTGATTCTAATTGGCTCTTACTAAAGTCAGTAGGAAGAGAACATGATTTCAGGTGGAGAAACTGCTTTGGCCTTTTCAGCTAATGTTTTAATACTGGGAAAGCCATTAACAGTGAAAAAAATGAAAAATGAAAAGACCAACTCACTTCCTGTTTGAACTAAGATGAGAAAGAGATGTACTGGCAATTCTTTGTATGACAAATTTCTGTGGTTGGTGACAGTCATTTATATCCACTGTCTATTCTGCCTCCAGTGAGCTTCCCTCCCTCCCTCCCTCCCTTCCTCCCCTCCTTCCTCCTTCCCTCACTTGCTTCCATTCTTTCTTTTTATAAATTCTTATTTAGTACCTCCTAAATGCCAGTCACTGTTCTCTGTGCCAGGAAGAAAAAGAAACATCTCCACAAGACATAGTCTCTTTCCTTAAGGAGAGGGTTGACAGTGCAGTGGAGGAGGCTTGTGTATGGAAAAGCGGTGCAACACCTTGCCTAAAACAGAGCTTCAAACCTCCCCCACCCCCACACTATCAGCTACATTTTGATTCCTGCAATTCCTTGAAGGGAGGTCACACTGGCAAGCCATGCAGACCTCTTAAGATTGTGACCCACAGCAATACCGTAACATCTTCATTCTTGGGTTGTTAAAGTTTATTTATTAGTTCTAAAGGAGACAACTTTTTTTTTTTTCCTTCTTATGTGGGTTCCAGAATAACAAAGGCCTTTTATTTGAGGACAATAAGTCAAATTTCCTGGGAAATAATTTCAATTTTAAAAATTGTTGACTAGAGTTGAAAGGGTCTTTGGGTTGATCACCCTGGATCAGATTGCAAGGTGGGAGTAGCACCATGCTTGAAGGTTGTAGATGCAGAGCCTGTGTAATCACCCAGGGTCTCTACCTCTCGGGGTTTAAATATTCACTCCTGTATTGCTTTAACCACCTCCAATGGCAAATAGCCTATGTAGCCCAATGTGTACAAGAGGTTATTCGATTGTTAAACTACTCTAATTATACCTAACTTTCCCACCATGTGCAATAATAATTTGCCTCTTTTGCATCATTTTTCATTGATTCATAAAATTTATTGTCATTAAGAGTGTATTTATTACTCACTTAGGGCCATTGTTCCAGGTTCCAACTTTCAGAACAGCAAAATCAAAGTTTTAGCAGAACTTAAAATACTGGTATGTTTTGGGATTCCAATTCTTTCAACTATGGCTTGCTTTTTGACATTCCCTGTCTTGTTTTTCTTCCTCTAGATTGTGTCCCTTTTAAAATATGGCACCCAGACTGAACATAATACTCTGGATGTGGTCTGAGCTACAGAGAGCAAGAATTTTACTGGCTGTAATTTAGACAAAGGGCTTCTTCCAATGCAAACTATGAATGTGATTTTTCTAAAGAATCTGTCTCACACTGATGGGTCTTGTTAAAGTTGTGGTCAGCTAAATCCTCCAGATATTTTTCACGTGAATTTCTGCCAAGCTAAGTCTCTCCATCCTGTACTTCAACAATTAATTATTTGAACTTTTATGCAGGGCATTGTATTTATTCTTATTAAATTTCAGCTTATTGGAATTCAGTCAGAATTCCAGCCTGTCAGAACAATTTTGAATTTCGATTGCTATATTTACTATTCTTTCCAGCTTTGTGCTTTTCAGATTTCACAGCTCTCCTTTCCATGTTGTCATCAAAAACATTGATAAACAGGCTTAATGGAACTGGGACAGACAAGGAATGAGTGGTTGTCCACCAGACAATGGAGGTTAAATTAAGTTACTTGGGTCTGATTGTTGAATTCGTTAACCCACTTTCACCCAGCTTGCATTTCATCATAAACATGAGTTTTAGAAATATTGTTGAATATTTTATTTGAATCAAGATGATTCTACAGATTTACCATGACTGACTAATTTTATAATCATATTAGGGGAAAAATACATTCATTCATACATTTATTATTCAACAGGTAAATATTAGTGGGACCATGTGCCAGGTGTCATCATATGCTAGAGATGTACTGAAATGTACTATAGCCCACTATATGCAATTAGAGAATTTATTAAGTCTAGTAACATGATTAGAATTCCAAGATTAAAGGGTCACTTTGATTCTAGTATAGGATGGATTATAGAAAGGTCAGAATGGAAGCAGGGAGACCAGTTATGGAGCTATAAAGTTTAATAGAACACTGACCTCAGGGACAGAAGATCTAGTTTTACTCATAGCTCCACAAACAATTATACACATTTGGGAAAGACATATTAGCTCAATGTCCACATTTCGGCTCAATGTCCTGAGTGCCCTCATCTATGAAATTAATGATCAAGGGAGATTTGCAAAATAAATTCTACAATATTTAGAGCTCTAGCTTTCCATGTCTCTGGTGCTTTGTCTACTGGTCAAACCCAGAATATTTCATGGCTCAATGACAATGTGGTCTTTTTGCAGTTTCTTAGATAAGTCGTCCTCCCTTCTTTCAAATATGGGACTTCCTCTGTTGCATGTGATGCCTCAACAGTTGTGAGGGTTGGGTCTTTGAAATAATAACCTCTAATCCTCTATGTGGGCCAAGAGAGTGGAGCTTATGTTCTCCTTTCTCACTGGGCGGCAATCTTGACTTCATCTTGTTCTATTGTTTTCTTTCTGAAGACTTTGCTCCTCATCTGTAAGACCATAGCAAATCAAGAGTTGAGTAATTCTTCCTTCTACGATGAACTGCGCGTTTAAGATCCTGTCACAGTCTTTGCCATTGGAAATGCATTTGCTGCAGCTCCAGTTACCATTGGGGCTACCCAGAACATAAGCCAAATGAAAGTTTTTCAGCCATAAACGAAGTGCCCTTCTTGCTACATAGGCTTACCCATAGACCCGGAGTAGTCTCGCCAATGTTAGGAAGAAGGTCATAACCTCCTGGGTTGCATCATCATCACCATCTTCACCTGCATAAGCTGCAATATTTTTGTCCCTGAAATCCACTGAATGAATAATATATACCTGCTACTGGGCTAAAATATTAATGTACTTTATTTCACTTTTTAGGACAGTTTATTCAAATATCCATTCATTCACTTGATTACTATTTATGGTCCACCTCCCATGTACTAGATATTAAATAAGCTTTGGAATGCAGTGGTAAATCAAGCGGTCATACTCCTTGATTCATGTAACATATAGTCTAGAGGGGAAGATAAGCATTAAACAGATAATCACAGTGAAGCGGGTATTATTTTCTGAAAAATGAAACATCTATGGGTGCATATAGGAGGCTGACCTACTAAATGACTCCAAGCTTTGACATTTCCTGAACATGCCACACATGCATCTGCTTGAGGGTTTTTTAAATTTTCTTCTCCCTTTATCTAATGCATTCTTCCTCTAGAAATCCACATGGCTTATTCCCACATTTTGTTCACTCAAATGTCACCTTATTGGTAGATTTTTCCCATGACAAGTCCATCTAATGATGTGACTTCTCTTTCCATTGCTCTCTGTTTCTTTATCCTGCCTGATTTTTCTGCATAGAACTCATCAACACCTGAACGTACATAGGTCTCTCTTCAACCTTTTCCCTCTAAAAAGTAAGCTGTATGAGATCAGGAACTTTGTTTAATTCACTGCAATTTCCTGAGTGATGAGAATAATGCCTGTTGCATACTAGGTTTCTGCTCAATAAATAACATTTAAATGATTGACTGATTGAATGAATAAATGAATGCTATACCACAGCCTGGGCAAAAGCTTTGAATTTGTCATGCAGTGCCTTAGATCAGGGCTTTGTGTTTTGCCAGAGACTAAGTGAGTAAAAGCGGGGCAAGTTCCTCGGTATTTGTCTCAGGCTTATAGAATGTTAATTTAACATCTGCTTTGGAGAATGACTGTGGACGTCTAGGATTTCTGCACAGGGAGAAGAAATAATCTTGAGCAACCTTTTAAAAGAGGTAACTAAGAGAGAGAGAGTATTTGTTTCAGACAGGTGTTGAGCTAATGAGAAAATTCATGCATATATGAGTAAATGAGTGCAATTCAGTCTTGGTCTGTTTCTTTAAGTAAGCTTATGTGTCACATTTCCATCTCACCATGTCCTGTGAACCTCATGTCCTTTCTCCACCCAGTCAGCCTCTCTTCTCTCTTTCCTGGCCTTCTTTCTATGTGTGCCTGTCCCAGATTCTGCCCTCCAGAGTTAAAAGTGCAGGAAGCTGATAAAAAGAAGCCAAGATCCATAGTCAAATAGCAGCAAGAGTCACAGAAAGAGAATTGCAGATTAAAGAGTGGAAACACAAAGAAAATCAGCTGAATGTGAACCAGAGTGTAACCTTAAGAAGCAGTATTGAAGAAAGGGCAGGAGGCAAGAGAAATCTCTTTTCCTAGGCACAAGCTGGCTAGAAAGTAAACTAACTTGATAAGGAGATATTATCTCTAGAGGTTGAAGGAACAGAAGCAGAAGTGATGCAATCAGTTTGTGAGGAAAAGTGGATCCACAAATGAGAGGGCACTTCTGGCGTTAGGAAATCAGGGGAAGCAGAGAAATCAACAGGGTCATAGCACCGTCTGCAGGGATAATAGCAGACCACCAAGGATGTCCCAGAGGCCAGGAAGAGGAGAAGGCAAACAGCTGGTGGGCTGAAGAGGAGGTATTATAGTTTGGGGGACTGAGAGTATGCCAGAAAGAACAACAAAGCCTGTGGGGGTTCACAAGTTACTCCACCACCAGGACAGGCGCTATTTTGCCCTTAGCATAGCAACGATCTCCATACATTGTTACATTTTCCACAAGAGGCACTGTGAAATACCTCCGCAGTGTTATTTTTCTTAGGCACTACAGAATGGACCAAAAATACTCAAATTCGTGTGGGTCTCAGGAAATCAAAAGCTGGATCTTTTTCATAAAATTCCCCTTGAATTTCAGCTATTTTGGTATTTATATATGGACAGGGCCCAACTCTGCAGCTTCGTTGACCTAAGACTGCTAGAAGCAAAGGAATAGTGAAGAATGATGCCACAAGAGTTTTTTAAATGCAAATTTCCAAATGGGTCTGGAGAGTCAGCAGAGTAAGATCCTTGGCAGGTAAACACCAACATGAGGCCTTCTAAGTCCATTCCTTATTTCTTCCTTTAAGAAATATGAGATAATGTTCAGTGAGTCACCAGATGGAGAATTTGCTCAGGCAAAATGGCTTTGCAAGTTCCCTTGAAAATCGCCTCTGGCTTCTAAAAAACAGTAGCAAATGTGCTGAAGACTGAATTAGCTAGAACAGAAGTTTCACTTTTTCACTACAAGAATTATCTGGGCCTGAGCTAAAACCTGGACTCCTGCAGTTGGAAGGGATGTGAAGAGACTCTGTCAACCAGGCCTCTGATTTCAGTCAGACTTAAAAAGCATATGACATTTGAACATGAAGAGGTACCCTTCAGACTTAACCCCTTCAGACTTCTTTGATAACCATGAATCTATAGAAAATTGCTGCTGATAGGATGTGGACATTGAGGGGGAGACATCAAGCTCTGCATGATGCATGTTGCTAAGCCCTTGTAAAGGATTCCAAATGTCCAGGGGGTGCTAGAAGAGCACAGTCATATTAAAGTAGATAGTAAGAGAAGAGAATCTTCAAGAAAGCCAATGGTTGGAATTCTTTTTATTTCTTTTGACACTTTTTAAGTCTCCCAGAAGATTAGATTCAATCAAATAGCCTTCAGCTGAATTGCACAAGGGACACTCTGTCCAAGCTGAGAGATCCATAGGTCTTCAAGAGACCCTCAATCCTCAGAACACTAGGCTAAAAGGCCCTCCTCTTGAGAATATTAAGGATTCTGAAGGCTCTTCAAGAAAGGAATATCTACTTTGGATGGATGACAAAATTTGGTGTTTTAAGAGGCCTCATTAAATCATTACACAGAACTAATTTGACAATCATCTTTCCCCCAAAAAATGTTTTAGATATGTTTGCTTTTTAATCTTGGTTCCTAAGGTAGACGGAAGTATGACTTTGGCTATCAGATGGGAAATATTGATGATATCCTGTTTAAAAACTGTGTGTGTATGTGTGTTCAGCTCAGTGATTGCCATCATGTATGTGAGTAAATGAATGAAGGAGGACATGAGAGGGAATGAGCTGATGCTGGTATGTCTGAACTTCAGTCTCTCTCTTCTTTCTTAGTCCACATCATATAATTAAGGCAAAGTTTGGGACGAACCAGTTCTTCCTTCTTCTGTCTCATGCGTCATGAACTCCCCAGTGGTGACCACAGAAGTTGAAGCCCTGCTGAGCACAGACCACTTAGAGAAGAAAGGATGGCACTAGTCCACTGGCCAATTTCTACTATCAGTTCTGAACCTTCCACATTCATTGACCCTCTTTTGTTCTTTCCAGATAAACAGAAAATCAGACAGGGCTGGGTGAAAAAGCAGATTTAAATTCCCATTGCTGTCTAAACCACAGAGAAGGAACTGGGTCAGACCACTTTGCACTGCAGCTGCTACTTCTGGATAAAGGCTTCAAAGGGCTGTTCCGGGGTTCACATTTCCCTAATGCCCCTGCAGTGGTGTTTGCAGATGGTAAATGGCAGGATTCTGAGAGGGAGGGAGAAGGGTGTGAAGGGGTGGCAAAGGGAAGGTACAAGTGCAAGGAGCCAGTCCTTTTGCCTGTGACCTTTATTCCATTTACAGGTCCATTACTTTCCTTCTATTCAGTCAAACTGGGAAGAACCAGAAGGTTCTTTTAAACAAAGGAAACCAGAGGGGTAGAGCCTGAGGTGCTCCCATAAATGTCATCATTAAAGGAGAAATGGTGGGGTGTAATTGAAAGGACATCACTTTGCTTATACGGTGTGTTTTTCCCCTTGGGTGGTGGTAGAAGATGTTGAACGAGGAAGAGGAAAAAGGCAAGTGCCCACTTTTTCCAAAGCCCAGGGAATTAGAGATCCCAAGGTATGCCAATCCAGTTCCGTTTTCCTGAGTGAGAGCTCAATAATAAAACCCCATTATACAAAGCAGAAGTCAACCCACAGCAATGAATACAGAACAAAGGTACTTTGGAATATGCCATCCTAATATTCCTGTCTGCACAGTTTAGTGCTCTTAAATGTGTTTTATGTTTAATGAAAGAAACAATGACTTTCAGTGGAGGGAAAAATAGATCTTTAAAGATAATCAAGGCCTTAACTACCTACCTTAGGTAGCTGAAAAAAAGCTACTGTACTCTTTATTTTTTAACACTCCAGATATGTAATTTAATGCAGGTCTAATGACAGTCTCAAACATGGGGCTTTAATCGAAATTGTTCAAGCTCAGTACTATGACAGGAACTCACAAACCCCCAACAGTGCTGTCCATTTTCTCAGGTTCTCTAAGAAAAAAGAAAAGAAAGGAAAAAACCCCTTGAACTTATGTTGCTATTGATGTGTAATATACAATGAAAAAAAAAAAACAGTTAAATTTCAATTACCCACAGGTAATTATAATTTTATTGTTTGACTGTACTACAGGGATTTTTGTAATTCCCAAGACTAATAATTTTCTATAATTTTACAGGTTGTCAAATAAACTATTAAAGATTATCTTTGAAAAGGCGTCTGCAATTGTAAGGACATATCATACTGTTCATGTGCTGTATTAGTAATTAGAGATCCCTGGATAGTGAAATATCTGCTTCGGGAGCTCACCACTGGGTAGCATATTTCCACGCAGTCACCTCTAATCTCCCACCAAAGCTTTCAGATTTCTCAGGTATTCTGCTATAGGGAACACGGTCAAATTTTATTAATAGTCCCCTAGCAATTCCAAAGGGATTGGCAAGATAAATCTTTACCTCCTGGTGGGAAGAAGTTAAAATCAGAAAGATGGGCCCACCTTTTGTTAAGGAAAAAGCTCAGGGCCAAATGCAAAATGAGAAGAAAGGCTTGGAAGGGAGTGAAAGGAAGAGTGATAGGAAACAGGTGGAGGTGTTGGTAGAAGTGTGTGTGCATGTGCATGTGTGCACACGTGTGTGTGCATGGGAGTGTGCACACATGTGTGTGTTTGGGAGTGTGCCCATTTGTGTGTTGGGTAGAGCAGAAAGGGTTTAGGGCCAGGATCATAATATAGTTATACCCAATAACTATTACAGCCAACGATATCAAGTTAGCCCAATGGTAAGGTTCTTTCTGAAGTTTTCTTTTTCCCAAGGGAGTATTTCTTCCTGTCATTTACATACATACATGTGGAGTGTGGGATCCCTGAGCCTAAAATAATAATCCCTGTCCTTTGTGATTGGATATTGATGTTCCCCTTGAACGAAACAAACACTTATGATGGGTGCAGGAGGTGTACATTTGACTGCCTCATGGAGCCCTTGACTATTCTCCAAACAGACCAAGCGCTTTCAAGCCTTCCTGCTTTTACAGGGGCTGAACCCTCTGCCTAAACGCTCTCCTCCCCATTTCCTGTCAAACTCCAGATCATTCTTCAAGACCAGAGGAAGTGTTACTTTCTTGCTAAAGATGCAGTTAACTCTTTTATTTCTATAAAGTATTTTATCTTCTGGGTTCCCAGAGGATTTTTAGTATATCTTTATGACTGGAGCATGTGAAGAACCATCTCAGGTAAACCACATCAGAGAAAGCTGAAGAAGCAGCTGGGGAATATCTTTAGCCATTTGAGGGATACAGGGATGAGCCAGGAGGGACTTTTGGGAACAGACTATGGGGTGAGTGTGCATGTGTATGTGAATGTGTGTGTGTGCCGAGGGGGGCACATCAGAATCAAAGGAGTGACTTAATACCAAGGATAAGAAATTGGAAGGTGGAGAAGTTGATACTCTAGGAGGCAAGGATTTGGTAAGCGAAGGTTGGGCATTCTGCTTGGATTATTGTGGGCAGATCTCCGAAAAATACCTTGTAAAGTAAAATGGGACCTTGCCGAGAACTGTCTCAACAGACTCTACCTGGACCTGGCAGTGCCGACACTACATTGTGCTTTAAATCTATGCTTCCATTCATCTCCTCCTTTAGTCTTGGGAATCCCTAAAGGGTAGACATTGCTGCAGCCATTTCTGTATCTTCAGCACCTTGTCAGGTAGGTTGGCATTTAACAAATGTTTGCTGCCCATAGTTTGAAATACACAGAAGACCTGAGCTCTGTTCCTGGCCCTACAGTCTGTCTCTATAACCTGTACTGAGATTGAGCTACAGATTTCCATTCTATATATATACTCACACATTCTTAGAAAAGTCTATAATTTGGAGAAAGAGTAGAAATCATACTGTTCTAGCACCCTAAAACATATCCCACTTCTCACTTACCCTTTGGATTCCTATAATAGAAGACTGAAAAGTTAACTCTGTGTAGCGGTTTGATATTGTTTATGAATTCCAAAAATAGATATTGGATTGTTTGTGAACTGGTCTGTTCCTCTGGGCATATTAGATTGTTTTGGATTCAGAGGTTTCATTTTTCCTTGATTAAAAAATGATTAAGGCTTTGATTAGGCCACATCAATAGGAAGTTGAGTCTGCCCCCCCTTGGTGGGCGGGAACTCACAGAGAAAACGACATGGCAGAAAAGAAAGTGGGAGTTTTGAGCTGGAGCCCCAGGAAGTAAACACGCAGGAGAAGAACACAAAGGAATAGAGACGGCTCCATAGACATGGCAGAGGCCCTGGAAAGAGAGAGAACGTGATAGTCTACAGCTGACCTTGTGGAGCAAACAGAGCAGTTGAGCCAGGAGAGGAACAATCCCTGGGAGAGAGATGAGACTTATCCCAGCCTACAGCTGATATTGGAATAAGCTGGGACAACAGAACCTTAAGAGCAAGAGGAAGGCTGGACCCTTGCAGACATTGGCAGCCCTCCTGCTCCAACACATGGCAAAAGACTTTGGTGAGGGAAGTAACTTACATGTTATAGCCTGGTAACTGTAAGCTTCTACCCCAAATAATTACCCTTTATAAAAGCCAACATATTTCTAGTACTTTGCATCAGCACCCCTTTGGCTGACTAATACACTGTGCAATCAGAAATAAGTGGAAATGAGACAAAGGACAGTAACAGGTAGCTCTTTCTCATTACCAGGTAAATGGTTGATTGGAGACCTTGAATGAGAATCCATTTTGGTGAGAGAGTAAGGGTTCACTAGGGCAACAGAAATGCATGTGGGTATGGGGAAGAAAACACTGAAGGAGAAAGCAGGAGGTCTTTGAAGAGACAAAAACAAAACCAAAGGGGGGTCATGGGTACTAAAAAGACATATTTTATCATCTTCATATTTTGCCCAGAATTTGTCTTGGTAAGAGGAATTGATAATGGTTTGATTCTTAGATTCAAATGGGAGATGGAAAGATTAAATAAAGAAGTATACAGTAATTATATTAACCTTATGAAATAATAATAATTATCATAATTTAAATAATAATTTAAAGATGATCATACAAAAAAAATTTTCCCAGATCACACTGGAATGTGACAAAGTGAGGACAAAGAATGAAATCTCTTGACTTTTAGTCCCATGCTCTTTCCATCCTTGTGTCAGGGTTAAAAAGATACCCTGCCACACATAGAAGAGACATTTCAAATCAAAGAATTATGTTAAGCAAATGAGATAGGTCAAAAATACCAATGGTACTAGTGTTTTAAACAAAGACTAGACTTTTTTCACCAATGCATAGTCTCAACTTAGATTTCATTCCAATATTCCAATACAATGTGTTCTTTTTATTGGCCACTGATTGCTAGTATTTGTCCTTGTGGGTAAAGATTCTGGGAGTTTCCATGTAGAATGATTAAATAAATACTCCTTTTTGCAGCATGTCTGACTTCTCAGTAAGTCATTTTGATAACAACTTTGTACCCTAAGCCGAAGGCAACATCAAGGTCAATTATTTCATTCAAAGCCCCTAATTAAAACTACTTTATTGAGGTCAGGATAATGCATTCCTTTATTTTAATAGGAAGAAAATCAAAGCTGTACCTTAAATTTTCCTGATGCAGAGCAATGCTGTTTTAACCTGGGTTACATTAACAAGAGAGCAAAACTATTTACTTATTTCAGAGTACCCCCTACTACCCTAAAGACAGTGTTAGGCTCATTTCAATAGAAATGATGATTATCTGGTGATAGAGACCTCTCAACTTCTGCTCTTATCGCAAATCCTAAATCTATTTTTTATTCTCTAACAGAAACTTTATTTCTAAGGATTAAGCTTGGATCGGCAAAACCAGTTTGCCCAGAAATGCAAAAATGATCCACTTAGTAAATCTCTGGGACCCTGGGTTCCCATAGCCCTGTGCTCTTGTTACTGCCACTGTTGGAGCAGAGGCTTGAATCAGAGGTTGACTTTCCCAGACGTGCTTCATGGGTCTGAATGAGATCAGTTTATATACAGTATTTAAAAAGCAAGACATTCCCCATAAAATCTGGATTTCTGGATTCTCTTGACAAAACTCAGAAACTCTAACAATGTTCAGCCTCTATTCTTGAATGGTAATGATTAGCTCAACATAAATACTGGCAATGCCCCCCCCCCCCCCCCCCATTAGACAGCATGTACACTCCTATTTGCTATCACCCCTACTGCTTGCTGTTAAGTGGTTATACCCTGGCAGACATATCTTGCTTGTCTGGTGCAGTATCTAAGTTATTACTATCATTTTTTAAAAATTGTAATGCTTTCAGGCAGGATTTATTCTCTTCAGTTCCACAGGCTCAGCATTCCCTATTGCTCTTTTCCTGGCATATTCACATATTCCTATTACCAGCCTGGCATTGGCAGTAGCCCCTGCATGTTCTAGGGCAAGGCACAAAGTAGAAGTGCTGTGCGTTAATGCCTTCTGGTTCCCTGATCACCGGTGGGCGATGGGCATCAGTGGCTCCCTACCTCAGCCTCCCATCACCTGGTTGTACGTAGTTTCTCAGAGTGTCCCCAGTGGGATAGAGCCCCACTGTCCACAGCAGTAACCAGCTCATTAAAGCATACTTTATTGGCTTTCTCCCTTGCCTGACTCACTTTGCAACCTTCCTCACTGGAGCTTCCAGGAGTCACTTCCCAAATAAGTGATGTGACCAAGCCCTTAGGCTCAGGTCTGATTTCAGAGGAACCTAAACTAAGACAATATTGAAGTGTGTTCTATTGTGAGACTTTCCTAATTGTTACACACCATTAGAATGGTCAAGCAAGGTTGGGAAGATTGCAGAATCCATGTCACAGAAGAAAAGCTTGTATGAACTGTACTTAGACTTACAATGAATATGCTAACTATAGTCAAATTTAGAAAAAATATTCTGTGAAGGAGAGATAAAACTTACAGGGTAGTTCCTGAGGTCAAGATTAAAACCAGTTATTTTGACCCAAGAAAACAAAGGTTTGACATAATAACACATTTTTTATGGGCTGTTTTGTATGGAGGTTTGCATTTCCTTTTACAGATTTAAAGTCACTAAATTCCCTTACTTTATACACTTATAATCCATGTGGCCCACACACATTTGTGTATATCACGAACATCAGTTATAAGCATGGAAATCTTGCTGTTTAACAGGTTGAGTAGCTTTTTTCAGATGTTTCTTCTGAGAGTGGAGAAGGGGAAAAGAAAGAGATAAAGCTGGCATTCCATGATTGGAGCAGTCTCTAATTCTTCCACCATTATAAGGATAGAATTTAGCACCCCTATAAAATCCAGGAATGCCTCAAATCAAAATGCATTTTTCTCTTCACACAGAGAATCTCTTAAGTGCAGAGGAATGTATAAGATCAGGTGAATTATCTATTATCTGAAAGATATTTATGATGCCTAAGGGTGGGAGGGCACAGATTCATATCTGCTCCTCACAGGAACTCAAACATGATAGTAGCAAGCAGGGAGGAAATAGCAGAAATATTTGGAAGCATAGACCCTCCCTGTCAGAGGTTACTGTGAATTCAAGTATTCTTCACTTCTGCCCTTCTTCAAAGCTACAAAGCAATGAGGTAGTCAAATTAATGAAGTATTGTAATAGAAATGGAAAGATGAGCATGTGTTGAAGAGTGGCGTACCGTTTTGTTCTTAAGAGGCGTGATAGGAAAGAAGTACTTTGATGTAAGAGGCTGGAGGGGCTATTCAGCTTCAGTGTCACCGAAAAAGAAAAAAAAACCAGAATGGATTAACATGATTTTGTTATCATTACAGATAGGATAACACATAAGAAAATAGACATTACCAGGATGTAATTCAATAGAGAGTTAAAGATAAACTTAGGCTGTAGAGTAGGGCTCTGGTCAGTGTATATTTTATCAGAACCTCCTGGGGAGAATTACAGCTCCTATAATGGTCACCAGTCCTTCCATTTTTGTTTATGAATTTCAGTCCACCCAACAGAACTAAACATTAAATGGAAATTCATTAAGAGAAAACATAGAGCCTAACTGAACTACCAAAGGGATGGTGGCCAACTTTCAGGGAAGTATCAACCCCATCTGCCAGCCAGTCTAAAGTCACACAATGGGGCCTATGTATGTTCATAAGAAGTTGAGTCCGGACTGCAAACGTCAGAGGTCAAACCTGAGAATACAAGTGGCAGATCTTTGAGCATAGACACAACAGAACTGTTATGCATCCACTTCCATCATTCTTCCAGCCTGCTCCTTACAATAGGACAGCCACTAGGACAATTAGGAGACCTTGTATCCTTTTCTGTTCCTGCGCAGGCCCCGAGGTGGGCTCTAGCAGAGGGTACTTCCTTTAACCCCTGTGCTCCTGTTTTGGGGCCACCACAACAGATGACTTTTGAAATGGTCATGCTGGCTCCTCTCCTCTTACTTGTGTAAGTTGATTTTGCTAGGATTTTCTTCTGAAGATACCGATTCCACAAAGATAATTAGGGAACAAGGGAGCCTGCTTTTGTATTCGTGCCTCTGGGATGTACAGATTTAGCATCTGAAGGAAAAGGAACTTCACTGAATGAGAGAATAGAGGAAACTATTTTTAAAGAGAAAGCAATGCAGTTGAGGTTTTGGAGTCACTGGCAGGAGAAAATCTTTTCTTTTTTTATATGAAACAAATTAAATCTGGTGATATAAATATTCCAACATTTCTTCAATGTTTCCTCCTCAGACCCAGCCAGCCAATGAAATGGGTTGGTGTTTGTAAAAGGAAGCTTATTTTTCAACCATCACAATCTCCAGGCTGCTGCTGGTGGTGTTGATGATTGTCACGTTGAATTATTAACATTGAAATAATGTTTCTCATTTAATGAATTCCTCGAAGAGAAAGATAAAATATAATAATGATGATTCAACAGCCCACCCCAATTTTTGGTTGCTGTCTTGCTCAAAACTTACTGATTAAAGACAAATATGTCTGTGGTTGTTGTAAGGTATTCTTGACAGTTTGTTTTGAAATTTTTGGACTAGGACAAGTGGCAACAGAAATACCACAAAAAGGAAAGGCTTCAATGGGGGAACCTATCACAACCCACCCCCAGCACTAGCCCTACATATGCATATCAATATATGTATCAGATTGAAAAGTCCTTAAAAATAGTTACTGTGCTTGTTCTGTACACATCCTCTGGTGCTAAGTGATTAATAAATATTTTTAGAAATTTAAATCCTTGTAAAATTACCAATTAGATGTAGGAAAAATAAGCCCCCTAAGCTGCTAGCGACTTTGCCATAAATATTTTAATGTAGCTAAGATTTTACAGTAATTCTTAACTCTCAATGGTGAATGTGGCTTGTAAAAGAGAAGAATCCATATCCACAAAGAATTGGAATGCAGTTGTTCAATGTTGTATGGTTATAAAATTGGGATAACAGATAAACAAATTCTGCCCAACAGACCAGATATGATGAGGTTTGACAAACTTATTGATATTGCGACTCTTCTAAATACACAGAGATAATACCAATGAGTATGTGGGTCTGAGAGAGAAGATGAAATTAATATGTAGACCGAGACACTTCAGAGCA
The DNA here is from genome assembly GCA_029593785.1 of Cabassous unicinctus. Taxonomy (NCBI): domain Eukaryota; kingdom Metazoa; phylum Chordata; class Mammalia; order Cingulata; family Chlamyphoridae; genus Cabassous; species Cabassous unicinctus. The sequence continues at coordinate 18,571 of JAQZBX010004138.1, read as the reverse complement.
AAGTCAATTATCTTTTCGGTGACTCGGGTACTTTGCATACACAAATTAAATATTATAAGTAACTGAGAATTAATTTTACACTGGAATCAATTCTGAATATTGTGCTCTCACCCACCTGTTAGGGGGATATTTTTCATAACAAAAATAAATGAAATTGGTTATTTCCCTAATTTTAAAGTTTATAAAGAACAAAGCCATGTGGAAAGAATAAGAAGGTAAAGGCCATGAAAAAGAGAGAGAAGAAAGAAATTGGAAAGAAAAGAAAAGAAAGCTATGTACTTGCATTCTAGAATAAGGTACTTTGTCAAAAAAACCACAAAAAACATACATAATATCTAATATCAAAAACAATATTGTATGATCTAGAAACAGGCTGTGAGATATAAAAATAAAATGAATATTTGTAAGCTTATATCCAACTTAAAAACTAGAACATTAACAATTCCCTTTCTTTTTAGGTAGGGTCTTCTTTATCTTATTCCCCAGTCTTACCACTATTCTGGATTTTGTGTTCATTTTTCCCTTGCTTTACAAAAAATAATCTTAACCCTTATGCATATACCACTAAATACTTCAATATTATCTATTTCTTGCTTTTAAGCTTTATGAAAATAGTATAATTTTAAATATAGAATATTATGACTTGATTTTACCAGTAAACATGCTTTTAAGATTTATCCCCTTGTGTGTAGATGTTGTTTATTCCTTGTTATTGCTGTATAATGTTCCATTGCCTGTCTATATCACAATGGTTAATGTATTCTACCGCTGAAGGACATTAGGATTGTTCCCAACTTTTGTCCTTATAATCAATACTTCTATGGATATGCTTGTACTGGGGTTCATGAACCAGAGGTCTTCTCAACCACATTACTAGAAGTAGAAATGCTGGGCCATATACAAATTCATTATATCCCAAAATGGTTATATATTATATAAATGATTATATCAAGTTTTATTCCCATTAGAAGTGTCTTTATGTTCCTGTGGTGGTTAATTTTATGTGTCAACCTGACTACGTTATGTTGCACTGTTCTTAGGTCAAGCATTGGCATAGATGCTGCCGTGGAGGTATTTCATAGATGGGATTAGCATCTACAATCAGTTGACTTGAAGTAAAGGAGGTTACCCTCAATAAAGTGGGTGGGTCTAGTCCAGTCAGTTGGAGACTTTAAGTAAGAGGAAGAACTGAGGGTTTTAGGAAAAAAGAAGAAATACCCTCTACTCCTCTGAGTTTCCAGCCTGCTGGCCTCCCCAACAGATTTCAGACTCAAAAATACAACTTACTCTTACTAGAATTTCCAGTCTGCCAGCCTGCCTACAAATCTCAAACTTGCCAGCACCTATCATCCCATGAGCCAATTACTTAATATATATACCTTAACATATACATATTAAGATATGTTTACATATATCCTGTTGGTTCTATTTCTCTGAAGAACCCTGACTGATACAGTTCCCAAGGGGCCACATCCTCACCACCAGTTGTTATTTTCAATGTCTTAATTTTTGCCAATCTAGTGGGTATAAAATAGTTCCTTATTGAGGTCTTTAAGATTATTTCATTAATTACAAAGGAGTTTAATCATCTTTCCATTTGCTTATTACTGATTTGTATTTTATTTTGTGTTAAATTTCTGTTTTATCCCATTCCCCATTTCTCTATAGCAGGGTACTTAACCTTTTTTGTTCCACGGACCCCTTTGCCAGTCAGTGAAAACCACGGACCCCTTACTGAGTCCACACTATACTGTGTATTATTTAATGAATATATCACACCTGCACCAACACATCCCTACAAGAATAATGTTTTTTTGAATTTCAATTCAAGCTCACAAGACCTCTTGTTAAGAACCCCTGCTCTACAGGCTTGTCTTTTTAAAATCCATTAGTAGACATTTTATGTGTATTTTATATAAAAAATATTGCTGATTATATATGTTGCAAATATCTTCTTGCAGTTTGTGACTTGTCATGTGACTCATTTTTGTGTTTTGTTTGTTTGTGTTTTTCCTTCATTAGAGAAGTTGTGGGTTTACAGACCAATCATCATAAAATAAAGGATTCCCGGGAAGTGGGTGTAGCTCAGCGTCTGAGTGCCTGCTTCCCGTGTACAAGGTCCTGGGTTCAATCCCTGGTATCTACTAAAACAACAACAACAAAAGACAGTATTGCCACACACCATACCACCACCACCACCTTGCATTGGTATGCAATACCAATGTTACAATTAATGAAAGTACATTTTCACAATTGTACTATTAATTAAAGCCCATGGTTTAACTTAGGTTCACTGTTTGTGTGGTCCAGTTCCATGAATTTTTTAAAAATTTGTTTCCCTATATACAATATGACATCTTATTCAGATATATATTTCAGTACTGCTAATTTCACTCACAATGTTGTGCTACCATCACCACCATCCATTACCAAAACATTTCTATCCTTCCAAATAGGAACCCTATACAGTTTTAAGCCTTAACTTCCCATTTCTTATTCCCACTCCATCCCCTGATAAACTATATTCTAGATTCTGATTCTATGAGTTTGTTTACTGGAATTGTTTCAAATCAATGAGATCATACATTATTTGTCCTTTTGTGTATGACTTACTTCACTCAACATGATATCTTCAAGGTTCATCCATGTTGTTGAAGCATCATAACATTATTCATTTTTAAACAGCTGAATAATAGTCCATTGTATTATATACCATGTTTTATTTATACATTCATTGGTTGATGGACACTTGGATGGCTTTTTTTTTGACAATTGTGAATGATGCTGCTATGGTCATTGGTGTGCAAATATCTGTTTGAGTCCCTGCTTTCAATTATTTTGGGTATATAGCTATTCTGGGATTGCTGGGTTGTATGGTAGTTCTATACTTAGCTTTCAGAGGAACCGACAAACTGCCTTCAACAACAGCTACACAATTTTACATTGCCACCAGTGATGAATAAGTGTTCCTATTTCTCTGCATCCTCTTCAACACTTGTTATTTTCTGTTTTGTTTTGTTTTTTGATAGCAGCCATTCTAATGGGTATGAAATGTTGATTGTGGTTTTGATTTGCATTTCTCTGTTGGCTAATGATGTTGAGAATATTTTCATGTGTGCTTTCTGATCATTTGTATATCTTCTTTGGAGATATGTCTATTTAAGTCTTTTGCCCATTTTTAAATTGGGTTGTTTGTTTTTTCATTGTTAATTTGAAAGATTTCTTTATATAATCTGAATATTAATCCTTTATTGAATATGTGGTTTCCAAATATTTTTTCCCATTGTGTAGATTGTCTTTTTACTTTGATGCTAAAATTTTATTTCGATGAGGTCCCATTTATCTACTTTTTTCTTTTGTTACTTGTACATTGGGTTTAAAGTCTAGAAACCATTACCTAACATGAGGCCCTGACGATGCTTCCCTACATTTTCTCCTAAGAATTTCATAGTTCTAGCTATTATATTTAGATCTTTGATCCATTTTCAGTTGATTTTTGTATATGGTGTGATGTAAGGATCCTCTTTTCTTTTTTCCAAATTGAGATCTAGTTTTTCAGCACAGCTTGTTGAAGCAACTATTTTTTTCCCAATTGAGTGGTCTTTGCCACCATGTCAAAAACCAGTTGGCTACAAATGTGAGGGCTGATTTCTAAGCTCTTGATTCTGTTCCATTGGTCTATATGTCTGTCCTTGTGCCAGCACCATACTGTTTTGATTATTGTGGCTTTGTAATAAGTTTTAAGATTGGGAAATGTGGGTCCCCCCACCTCATTCTTCTTTTTGAAGATGGATTTAGCTACTTGGCACCCCTTACCCTTCCATATAAAATTGACAATTGGCTTTTCTGTTTCTGCAAAGAAGGTTGTTGGAATTTTGATTGGGATTGCATTGAATCTATAAATTGCTTTGGGTAGTATTGACATCTTAACAATATTTAGTCTTCCAATCCATGCACATAGAATATCCTTCCATTTATAAAGGTTTTCTTTCTTTCTCTTAGTAATGTTTTGCAGTTTCCTGTGTACAAATGCTTTGTATCCTTGGCTAGATTTATTCCTTGATATTTGATTCTTTTAGTTGCTATTGTGAATGGGATTTCTTTTTCATGATTTCTTCTTTCAATTGTTCATTGCTTGTGCATAGAAACACTACTGATTTGGAGGCATTGATCTTGAACCCTGTCAATTTGCTGAATTCATTTATTAGCTCAAGGATTTTTGTTGTGGATTTTTCAGGATTTTCTGTATATGGGATCATATCATCTGCAAATAGGGAAAGTTTTACTTCTCCCATTCTAATTTGGATGCCCTTTATTTCTTTTTATTTCCTAATTGCTCTGGCAAGAACTTCCAGTACAGTGTTGAATAATAGGGAAGACAGTGGACATCCTTGACTTGTTCCTGATCTTAGAGGGATAGCTTTCAGTCTTTCACCATTAAGTAAGATGTTAAGTGGGCTCTTCATATATACCCTTCATTATGTTGAGGAAGTTTCCTTCTATACCTAGTGTTCTGTTTTTGTCAAGAAAGGGTGCTGTATTTTGTCAAATGCCTTTTCTGCATTAATTGAGATGATCATGAGTTTATTTTCCTTCATTCTGTTAATGTGGTGCATTACATTAATTGATTTTCTTATCTTGAACCAACCTGGCATACCAGGGATAAATCCCACTTGATCATGGTGTATAATTCTTTTAATATGCTACTGGATTCGGTTTATTAGTATTTTGTTGAGGGTTTTTGTGTCAATATTTATAAGACATATTGGTGTATAGTTTTCTTGTGGTATCTTTATTTGGCTTTGGTATGACGATGATATCAATGATCAGCTATGCATACTCCTGTTCCTTGGGAAGAGGATTTTGCATTCCTTTCTGTCAGCATCAGATAGCCAGGGACTGGAGTCCATGGTGGCCTGCCATGAGAGTGGGGGATGGGTGCCGGTAGCTGCGGTGTAGACAGAGCAATTTACAGTTCTTTACTGTAATCTACCAGCCTCTTCTTCTTGCTTTTCCCTGGATGCTGTGCAATGTTCCTCTGGCCTCTGGCCTTTCAAAATAGTTGTTTCAGACAGTTCCTGTCTGTTAAGGAGTTGCTTTGGTGGAAGGACTAAGTCCTAGAGCTCCCTACTCCACTATCTTTCCTGGAAGTCCCCTCCATGATTTACTTTTGATGAACCAGTTTTAAGTTTTAATGCAGTCTAATTTATCAATCTTTTCCTCTAAGTATAGGGTTTTTTGTTCTTTTCAAGATATTCTTCCTTGTCCCAAGAGCCTAAAGATATTGTCCCATTGGTTGCTATATTTCTTAAGATCTTTATTTCAAACCCATGATGAAAAAGAAAAATATTTGATTTTAGACTTTCCAAAATCCTTCCTCTATTTGTGATGTAAATGTTTTAGATGAAACACATCAATTGGTGATTTGGATAACAGATTCTTTTGACCCATTTTATTATTGCCTAGTGCCTGCAAGGCATTGAAGGAAACACAGCAATAAATTGGATATGGCCCTTGCCCTCGAGATGCTTAAAGTCTGGTCGAGAAAACCAACTGGGCTAGAAGCATAACACTGGAACATATTATTAGAATTATAAACAAAAGTGCCCTGGGGTCCCAGAAGTACTTTAATATAATGTAAATTTAAGATTTATTGAATTCTGACTATGCGCAAAGATAATCTCACTTATTCTTCTGAAAACGCTATGAGATGGTCCCTCCACTGTTGAATTTTAAAAATGGCTTGGAACTATTTCCTCTCTTTCCTTGCAGGTCCCTGGTCCACCTCAGTGTGCAGGTGGATTTGATATGAGGTAGCCTGACCCCAGAGCTCAATTACTTAACTCTTTCACGATATTTTTCCTCCTCCTCCTTGAAGACGAAATTAAAGTAGGATTGGACATAAGAGAAGAATTAATTCAGGATGTGGCATTGGAAATAGGCCTTAAAGGATGGGGACACTTTCAGGAGTCAGAGAAGAGGGACTTTAGGATGGATAAAGTCAGGAAGATGGTAAGGAGCTTGCCCTGTTTTGGCGACAGTAAGTAACATTTTGTGACAAGTTGCTCTCTTTACAAGAGAAGTGGGAAATATAAGTTCATGAACGAAAGGAAGAGCAACATCATTTCAAAGAACCTACCGTGGTTTAGAGGGCCTTAGTCTCCCTGAACTTCCTCCTCTTTCACCATCCTCCCCTGAATCACCCAAGTCCAGTCACCCTGTCCTGGCTGCCCCGTGAGCAGTATCAGCAAACCCCTGCTTCAGTTCTCTGCATTTGTTTCTCCCTTCTCCGTGAATGTTCTTCCCCCTCAACCTGGAATGCATTTGCCCTCCTAATACTAAGGTCTAGGTTTAAATTTTACTCATTGTCAAAGCCTTTCCTAATGTTCTTGTCTTAAAAATGCAATCCTCTTCCACTCTCTTCTCTTCTTCTGCTTTATATTTCTTTATAGTACTTACTACTGCCCAACCACATGTTGTATAACCATTTCTTTCTTTCTTTCTTTCTTTTTTTCATTCACTAAGCAAGCACTTTGTATGATTCTTATCTCTAATATAGCTCCATTGCCTAGATGGTGCCTGGTACATAATGTGCATTCCACAAATATTTGCTGAATAAATGAAATAAAGAAATGGATGATGAATTCATGATTGAGTGAATAGGTGATGGACATGATGGTATGAATAGAGGTTTTAAAAGTGTGACATGAGCCCATTTTTTGGTAAGCAGTCTCTGGCAGATATGTAATGATGGAATAGGAGAAGCAAGATAAAGCAGGCAGGGAGAACAGTTAGGAAGTTTTTCCAAGAACAAGAACAGGCAGCTACTGGTTCAGAGCCCTATTGCTGGTGACACACTGTGGGGATTCAAATCCCAGCCCTCAGACCTTCTAGCTGAGTAGCCTTGGACAAGTCCCTGAGGTTTTCTACCTTTCTTTGTCTGTAGAGTGGGGATGGGTGCTGGAAAGTTTAAATAAGATAATGCATTGATTAAATGATACATAAGTGATAGTGGTCATCAGCTATAATAAGAACCTCAGCTAGGGCAGTGCCAGTGGGTATTGAAGGAGGAGATGAGCACAGAAGGTAGAGGAATAAGGAATAGCAGGATTAATGAGCTTTATTTTGAAACTTTTTGAGTTTGAGGTATACCGAGGAATTTTACATGGAACTGCCCAAAAAAGACTGGAACATAAATAAAGGTGTGATCATAAACTTTAAACAGTTATTTTTTTTTTATTCTTCAAGAAATAGCTGCCTTTGTATTTAAAATACAGTTTACGTAATGTAGATATTACTAACTCTTGAAGCCATATTACCCTAACAAGTATTTCACAAACTTTGCTGCATTCCATGCACAAACCCAACTTAATAGACCAAAATGTGTGGCCCAAAGCCCACTCATAATCCTTCCCTCACACTGGTCTCCAAACTTTCAGTGTACTGAGGAACTGAGAAAGGATTCCCCAACTATATGTGGATCTAGAAGACTTGACCCAAATAGGTTGTAGGGCTGAATAAAATACATGTTGAGACATTCCTGCCCAAGGGGATGAGACCAACCCTCCAATTTGCAAACCAGAAAGCTCTTGTTTACCACCGTCTATTTTAACCACACACATTTCTACTCAGAGAAAACTGCATGCTCATAGCCATTCAAAGAGCAAAAACGGGTAGTTAGAAATCTGTAATAAATTTATGTAAGTGAGACAGAAAATTAGAAAATGGCCACCTGCCAGCAGCCACATAAATTTTGGAGGACATGCATTTTCTACTGGGATGCTTTATCATAGGAATTGCAAATATTTATTAAAAGTATTAAAATAGTCAGAATGTTAAATGTTTTCTCCAGCGGTGAAATTTCACATTGCCACATTAGGAGATGGGATATTCTGATACAGTGTTTATTAAAATGACTTCATTTTATTAGACTGTCATCCACAATAAATGGGCAGGTACTTTAAAACAAGATCTATTGTAGATAAAAGAGATTTGGGGGAGGGGCAGCATCTCATTGTGTGAATGTGGATTTGAATGTACAAGTATATAAATCTTGAAACCTTTCCCAAATGATGCTAAAAGATTTATTTATTTATTGTTCATTTTGTTAGATTTTGTCCTCACATGAAAACCCACAGTAGTATTTGCCACTAGCTCTCATGCTCTGTTATGCAAGGTCTACCTGATAACTATCCAATGGGTTAGTCTTTCATGAGTTCTCAGATGCAACTAGCAAACACTTGCAAGTGAAGATGTTAAACTAGACTCCAGACTGAATATGGATGGAGGCAGCCATTTTTATGCACAAGGATAATACAGATGACAGATAGAGCCCATCATTACTGAGTGACACTAAGTTGAAGAGTGATAAGATGAACTAGACAGATTACCACCCTATGAGGTTTGTGGTTTGTGTGAGGCATTGACCTAATAAAGATCTTATGCCATCACCCATAAAAGATAGTAAGAGCCTTTTCACATGAACATACTCTTTTGTGTGTTGGAATATCTCCCTGGATCCATCGATGAAACTGCTGATGGCACTGAAAGAGATAGTACTCTAGCTGAGATAGATTTGTGGAGTGGGAGGAGAGGCAAGGCCTGTTAGAAAGTCAAAACTTCTTGGACAGGATAAGTAGGAAGCATTAGGCTTCAGTAAGTGGATGGAATGACCATCTTTCATATTGGAATGCAAGCACTTTCAAGGGTAGGATGGTCAGGCCATTCTGTTTGAGGTATTTAGTACAGATTAATTCACTTAATTCAACTGATAGTCAACTCCTGCTCTGGGTGCTGGAAGTCAGGAATGAACAATAGCAGGAACAATTCCTGCTTCAGGAATCTGGCAGTTTAGTGGGGAGGAGATGGGTATTTACAAATCAATATACAATATTTCAGGTGGCTATGAGTGCTTTAAAAAACAAAACAAAACAGGGTCAGAGGGTGGAAGGTAACAGACATGGATTCTTTCAGGTCAGGGTGTGTTGTCAGAAGAGGTGACAGTTGAACAGGGATATGAATACAGTGAGCGATCCCTTCAGATCCTTGTGGATATGTGAGGGACAGCATTCCTGTTGTGAGCAGTATGTTGAGGTGTTGTTGCTTTCTCCAGCCTCCAGCCAGACTTCAAGAAAGGAACTGAAAGATCCATGAGAAGATCAGAGCTCCTTTATCATTGCTGAGTTTGGTCATCTCTTCTGGTCTAATTTCTGACATGGTTTCAGATTCTTTCAATCTCCTGAGTAGAGGCATAAAAAAATCTCTGACAGCAAGAATGCCTCCCCAGCTATTTGCAAAGGCTGCTGGGTCCAAAAAAACTCTTGTGGGAGGTGTGAGCCCCTGATGGTTACAGGGTTAAATGAACAGGAATTCCAATTTCTGATGAAACTGGTGAATAGGACAAATTATTTTAATGTGGTATTGAACTGTGAGAGTTTACATATTGGCTCTTTAGAAAGCCATTCATTCATTAATTCACACCTCCCTTACCCCTTCTTCATTCCTCTTTCAAGTATTATCTATCTACAAGTACACTGCAGTTGGCACAGGAGGTGCTGGGCACTAGGCATTCCCCAGTGGTGAAGTGTGTGAACATGGCGATTAGGCTGCCCTAGTCAGCAGTCCATGCTCCAATTTCAGCAAGTGCTATTACCTACAGATTCCTCAACTGTATTATAGTGGTGCCCCTCCTCATAGGGTTTGGGAGAGGTTAAATGAGATGATTTTAATGGTTTAACATAATGCTTGACACACAATAAATGCTTTTATAAATAAACTAAAGGTTTTATAAATGTTAGTGCAGAGTTATCAGAGCTTCTTGGAGGAGAGGAGTCCTCAAATTTTTTTTATTTCTTCCTGTGATATAGTTGGATCAGTTATTGGGAATAAAAATAGTTTTTGTAATGCATTAAAATATTTTTTCAGGCATGAGTAAATTGGATTGGTCTATATGTTGTGGATTTCACTTCCTTGTCATTCATTAATTCATTCATTCCACAAATGTGTATTCAGTGCCTGCTATGTATCTAGCTCTGTGGTAGTGCTGAGGATCTAATAGTCAACAGTTAAAGAGGACTTCTTGAAGGTGATAGGAACATGATTCAGGATAGGAAGGACATGAGAGAATCAGAGTTTGTGGGCTTGTGTTTCAGGTGAACAAAAATCACTCTGGTGGGAACAGACATTCTGCCTGTAAGAACAGTAGGTAACATGCTTGACTAGATCTGAGACCAGGGAAAGAATTCATTACGCAGCTCTTGTGAAAAAGGACATAAAACCTGTATCCTGTCCTCAGGAAGTGACCAGGGAGACAGCTTTCAAAGGTCAGGAACCCTGGTCCAGAGCCTGTCCCCAGCAGTGCAGTGGTGGGAGATAAGAGCCTAGCCACTCCAGCCATGGTGGAGGGGAGGCAAGCTTGAGTCCCTAAGCAGTGTTTCTCATATGGACCCTTGCTGCTCAAAGTATGGTCTAAGGACCAGGAGCATTGGCATCAACTGGGAACTTATTAGAAATGAAGAATCTAAGCTCCTACCTTAGACCTACTGATCAGAATCTGTTTTAACAAACTCCAGGGTGATTCATGGCACTTTGAAGTGGACAGGTACTGTAGTAGAGTTCAATCCAGTTCGTAGTTGTCTTTAAACGTGAACTTGAAACTCCTCTATCCAATGCAGATAAGAGGGAAATTGAGTAAGAGTGGGAGGGGAAAAATGGAGCTTGTTTCTTTCTCCAACTCTCTCCACCTTATCCTACACTCAAACTAAGAGTCCACAGATTGTTTATTTTGTTTGCCTATAAAGGAAAAAAAGGCATATTTACTGCCCAGTGTGGTGTCATTTATGAGGCATCACTCTTTCACTTTGCTTAGAAAAGAATGAATCCATTACCTAAATAAGAATAATAATAAAGGTCTAAAATGAATAATATTGGTCTAGAAAAGAAAAGCAAATGTTATAACATTAATAAGCAAGTTGTACAAGCTGATTACTTACATTAAAATGAAACAGCAAAGATTCCAGTTACGTTTCATATGTTGTTGTGTTCTGTGGTATAATATGTTTTTTGCATATGTTTTTTCAACTTAGTGTCTGTGTATCACAAAACTTGGGTTTCAATCCTGGCCTTACCAATTACTAGGTGGGTGATTTGGGATATGTAGTTTAAGTTCCCTGAGTTTCAATGTATTCTTTTCTGAAAAAGTTGGAGGGAAAAATCCCTGCTCACATTGTCTTGGAGGGCTGCGAGGAGAAAGCAGTAGCAAGAGAACACACCAAGGGAGAATTTGAGGAAGTCCAGGCTGGAGAAAAGAGAGCCCTGTAAAAAGTGTGCCCGCATAGAGATGGCACTACTGTGGCTTTCTCAAGGGTAGCTCTAACCTCCCACTGCATCAACCCCAGCAATACTACTGCATGACAAAGGTGGGAAGTGTGAAGGACCAGTAGGTGGTCACATCTTGTTGTTGTAGAAGGAAGGCAGGGTTGGTTATCAGCTCACTTAGATTCATATAGGAGAATTGTGCTAACTCACTGTGTAACTTTAAAAGAGTTGCCAAATCACTGAATAACTGTGGTTTTCTTTATGGTAAAATTAAGGGTTGAAAAGAGGAAGAGAGGGAGGTAAGAAATAAAGGGAGGGAAGAAAAAAAAGAAGGAAGGAAAGTAAGGAAGAAATGAAGGGAATGAAAAGAACAAACAAAACAAAGGGAGGGCAAAAAAGTAATCTACCTACGGCATATCTGCCGTAATAGAGGCTTGCGTAGACCTTATCTCATTTGAGCCTCAAAATCACTCTAAGAGTTAGATGCTATTAGCTCTATTCTAGGGAGGAGGAAACAGATTTACTTAGCTGACAAGAGTCACACCAGGACAATGTGACTCCAAAGTCCAAGAACTCATAGAACACAGTGCTCTATGTAATGACTGTTAGGGAACTAGTCAAGGAGCTCTGAACATGAGTTAGTTTGTTCAACAAATATTTATTGAGCACCTACAAAATGCCTTGGAGATATACCAGTTGGGGGGAAAACTAAATCTCCTGCCTTCATGAGGTTAAATCTATAAGAGGAAGTCAAAATATAATATATAGTATATAGTATATAGTATATAGTAGACTATAGAATAATACATCTCTACAGAGCATTTGAGGATACAGGATGTAGGATATGGCAGAGTTGGGGGTCTAGGTTTGTTCTTTATATAGGGAAGTTGGGAAGAGATCAATGACAAGGCAGACCTTGAGCAGAAACCTGAATAAATAAGGGAAGTGAACTCTAGTTACTCCCAGGAAGAACATTCTAGGCAGGCCAACTGCAAGAGCAAAAGTCCTGTGGACTTTAACAACTGGAGACAACAAAAATTTAGGAAAATAAAACTTGCCTGTAACAGCAATGCTTCCCTTTAGGTGTGGTCAACTCAACTACAAGGAAAGCCAGTGGTCTAAACATTCTTCAGGCAATGCCATAAAATGTATAAAGTGTATAAGGTGCTAGAAGAATCTGCATTGAAGGAGAAAGACTCGGTAGGAGTAGGTATACAGAAGATGTTTGCATGAGATTTGAAGGACAGCTGCTAGTCAACTAGGCCTCTGTTGTCTCCAGAAAACCACAGAGAAGAAATAGCAAGCAGAGATATCCACCAGGATTTAAGGCAGGAAAAAAAGCTCCCTCATATTGGGTCGGGTCACATTTTCTGTTTTTGTTCCATTTCCTGCTTGAAGGGTTTCCATATTGTGGTGAATCTGTGTGTGACTATAATGGGGGCTTCCATCTGTGGTCTTGGAAGAGACAGGTCCCCAAACATAAGCCTGGTCACTCGCTCACTGTCTTGGGAGGGAACCCAATTCAGACCATGGGCAGAAGGACATCCATACAGCACAACAGATAATCTTCTCAAGACCAGCTGCTTTTTGTTTTTTTTGGATATGGAATAAGACCCAAATTATTGAATCTGGGATCTGCTCTGTCCTGGGAGGCACATTTTCCTTTCCTTCTTAGAAAGAACAATTGACATAGCTTTTCCTTTTTTTTTTAAGATTCATTTAATTTATTTCTCTCCTACCCACCCCCACCCCCTTATTGTTTTGTGCTCACTGTCTGCTCTCGCTCTCTATATCTGTTTGCTGTCTTCTTTTTTAGAAGGCACTGGAAACTGAACCTGGGCCCTACCAAGTGGGACAGAGGTGCCCAATGGCTTGAGTCACCTCCACTTGCACTTGCTGTGTCTCTCATTGTGCTTCCTCATGATTATTCTTCGTTGTGTGAGCTCACCATGCCAGCCTATTGTGTCAGCTTGCTGTCTTGCTTGCCTGCCTTAGGAGGCACTGGGAACCGAACCTGGGGCCTCCCATTTGGTAGGCAGGCACCCAACTGCTTGAGCCACATCCGCTTCCCTGTAGCCTTTCTCCAAGATATATTCCAGCAGGAAACAAAGAATAGGCCCATCAAATGTGAACATGGGTTTTTGTGGTTACAGAAAGACTCTGTCAAAATTAACTCTTGCTAACAAGAATGAAATTTCAAGCTTACCTTCTGATTTCGATGTGTTTCCTGTTCCCTCACCACCACCACTTTTTTCTCTCAGATGTGTGACTCCATCAGAGAACATTTGATCAAGATGGGAGAGTGAGATGCTTCAGGCCTCCATTCTCCAACAGAAGCTGTGAGCAATCATCAAGAACCAGCAGAAACCTCTTTCTTGAAGCTCCAGACAACCGTTTAAGTTCTGCAGTAACAGGTCAAGCACTGAATAAAGAAAAAGGCAACTCTGGATGAATTTATGCTTTATTAATATGTATCAATAAAATTGATTTGTTGGAAAAACAAGCTATAGGATCTCATGGTGCCCGGCCTAGTCCCACTCTCCTCCCTGTTCCAGCTCAGCCCTGGACTGGCCTGCACTACCAGTGTGTATCATTGATCCCAGAGGGAGTAACCCTCATGCGCACCCTGGCAGCATGTATGTTTGGTCCCATCTGTCTGGTAGTGGCTTGAGAGACTTCCCATCCCAAAATTGTCCTGCATGTAGGAGGCAGCTCATGGAACTCTTCTACAGAATGCTGCAGGAGAGTAGTCAAGTCATGTTGTCTGGGTCGAGGGGCTGCTGGCTACAGGACATAACAGTTCAGTGGGAGAGACCATGAGAAAATTGTTTCCTAAGGAAGAGGGGACATTTGGACCTGTGTAAACTGGAGAATTCCTAGGGTCACACACACATACCCAAGACAAGAGGCATACACAGAAAGGATCAGGGATGCCCCTGTGCTTTGGCCTAGAGTGATTCTCAAAACTCATTGCATGGATAAGCCCTGAAGGAGAACACTCACACAGATCAATATGCAAAGATTGAGAAAGGTGTTTTCTTTTTTCCCCCTTCTCCTCCTCCTTCTCCTTCTCCTCCTTCTCCTTCTCCTCCTCCTTCTTCTCCTCTTCATTCTCCTCCTTCTCCTTCTTCTTTTTTTTTTGCTAAAATCCTGGCTGTCAACAAAAGCTCAGTCATAACATTAACTAGTTAAATATAAGCTTAAGGAACAGACACCTCAGAGTCTAAGGTCCAGTGATAACACATTAAAATATCAAAATGCCTAGGTTTCTGTAAAAGGTTAAAAACATACAAAGAAACAGGAAGTGATGGTGCAGGCAAAGGATATTAAAGCATTAGAAACCCTCAATGAAGAGGACCAGATCCAGGACATACCAGACAAAGACTTTGAAAAAAGGTCCTAAATATGCTCAAAGAGCTAAAGGAAAACATGGACAAAGAATAAAAATTTAAAATCCCTAGAGGGGTTGAACAACAGATTGGAGTTGGCAAAAGACAGAATTGGTGAACTTGAAGATAAGACAACTGAAATCATTTAGACTGCAGGGCAGAAAGAAGAAAGAATGAAGAAAAGTGAACAGAGTCTGAGGAAACTGTGGGAGCCCCAGAAGGAGAAGAAAGGGGCAGAGAGAATACTCAAAGAAATAATGGATTAGAAACCTCCCCAATCTAACAAAAGACATGTGTATGCACATCCAAGATGCTCAGTGAACACCAAACAGGGGAAACACAAATAGACACATGCTTCAGCTTATTTTAATCAAACTAACGATTGCTAATTTAAAGAGAATTCTGAAAGCCACAAGCAAGAAGCAATGTGTTACATACAAGGAAGCCTCAATTAGATTAATTGCTGATTTTTCATCAGAAACCATGGAGGCAAGAAGTCCATGGGATGACATATTTGAAGTGCTGAAAGAAAAAACACCAACCAAAATTCTCTATCTGGCAAAAATGTTTTTCAAAATGAGGGAGAGATAAGGACATTTCCAGATAAACAAAAGCTAAGGAGTTCATCACCACTAGACCAGCCCTACAAGAGATTTTAAAGAGAATTCTGTAGGTGGAAAGAAAGGACAAGAGACAATAGATGGAAGCTGCATGAAGAAATAAAGATCCCCAATTAGCGTAATGACATGAGTGAGTATAAATGCCAGTGCTATTGTGTTTTTATTTTGTAACTCTACATTTTACTTCCTACTGAATCTAAAAGGCAAATCCATAAAATGTAACGATAAATCAATGGTTTCGGTCTCATAATGTATAAACATGTAATATGTGACAAAAACTACATAAAGTTGGTGAGACAGGGGGTTATAGGAATATAGCTTGTGTATAGTATTGAAGTTTAGTTGGTATCAAAGCAAACAAGATTACTATAGATTTGGGATGTTAAATTTAAGCCCCATGGTAACTACAAAGAGAATATGCAGGCTCATAGCCACATAAATTGGAGAACATGTTGCCAGGGGCAGGGGAAAGTAGGATGGGGAGTTAATGCATAATGGGTATAGGGATTGTTTGGGGAGATGGGAAAGTCAGTAATCGAAGGTAGTGAGGGCACCACAATATTGTGAATGTGATTAATCCCATTGAATGACATGCTTGAAAGTGGTTGAGATGGGAAAGTTTATGTTGTATGTATGTTCCCACAAATTGAAGAAAAGAAAAAAGAAAAGAAAAGTAAAGAAGGAAAAGAAAAGAAGCAAAAGAAAAAGAAAGTCCAGAGAACATTTCCAGAGGCAAACTCCTTGAGACGAAGGACCACGTCTGACTCTTCTCTGCGTCCCCCCATGCCTAGTGGAAAGTCAGTCATTTAGTAGGTGCTCGGTATGTTTACAGAAGAGAATTGAAACATGTCACTGAGGGGCTAAGCAATCTGGGTTCGGTTGACTGGGTCGACAAAATAATGATAGAAATTTTGCAGGCCCCCAAGTGCTAGCCTGCTTTTGGGGGATAAAGTGCTTGTGAGAAGAATAAGAGGAATAAAACACGCTTTTAGAAAGAGAAATCCACAGCCTAAGGGTGGAGTCAAACAGAAGCAGATGAGGATGCAAATGGCAAGGCTGGATTTGAATTATGGTTCCACCACCACAGCAGAGCTTCATGGACAGGTCATCTTTCACGGCCAAGTGAATGGAAAAATAATACTTGTTCTAGAAGTTCAGAGGAACGGGGAGTGGGGGTGTGGGGGGAAGGCTTGTCTCCCGGATCTTCAGAAAAATACATTCGAGTGGGGTTGGGGAAGTAATACTTGACCTAGCCCCTGAAGGAATGGGTAAGATTTCTATAGTTCCGAGGGAGGAGACAGGCGGGAGTAGAATCGGCCTAAGCAGGAAAAGGGAGGAGGGAGCGTCTCTCTGTAGAAACTGTGTGTCAGAGAACAAAACAGGGTGGTTAGAGCAGAGTGTTCACGCCCGGAGGATTTGTGGGAGAGAAGGGGGAAAACATTGGCGGGAACCATATTGCCGAGGAACTCGAAGGGCAATCTAAAACATCTTTCTTAAACAAACTTTGAGGGGGCTGTAAATCTTTGTCTTGACATCGGAGGAGATTTTTTAAAAAAATGTATGCGAGACACGATTTCACTTGCAGCCTGATTTAGCCATGTCTTATCGAGGGGGCTCTGCTGTGCCTTTTCTCTAATTTCCTCGCTGCACAAAGAAAATAAATAAATAAGTGTACTATAGTCTTATTTATCCTTCTTTGGACATTTCTTTACCAGGCAGATGGTCAATTAAGAGCACTAAACAATGACACTGTTTTCTCTGTAAACATTTTTTTCTAATAGCCTAACAAATGTGAGTCTGTGCTGCCATGCTGCTGAATACCATCTTGACTTTCTAATTACAAAGAACTGTGCCTTGATAGTTACAATTACAGCTGTAACAATGATGCCCGGCCCGGAACAATACCGTTAGAGGCAAAGTGCTTATCGGAATATTCACAAATAAAGGCTTAAATTTATGCCAGAGATGTAGATGGAGGTTAAACAATTGGGAGAAAAAAAGGTTGAAAACACTGGTTTAATGCTACAGATGTGAATTTGAATCCAATTACTCTGAAAGAGAAAAGAAAACTTGAAAAGGTGCTGTTTTCTTCTGTTTTAGTAATCAATAGGTTAAGGGGTGGTTCAACTTAGCATGCTAATCTCTCTAATTTTGATATTTGGCTACACTCTGGTATTTTCAAAGCCTACTATCTTTTTAATGAAACTGAGTTTAGTAAGGTGCAAGTGAGTGTCTCCATGTTAAAATAAAAGGTAGTCATTCCTCAATCAGGAAGCCCATAAATGAAATAATATATCATTTTTGAGCACCGAGTGATCTGTCTAGCACTATTTTAAGGCAGTAGAGCACAGTGATGAAGCTACTTTGGGCTTTGAAATTAGACAGCCTGGGGTCAAAACCCTGTGCTATCTCAGTTTCCTCAGCTGTAAAATGGGGATAAAATGGCATCTGCCTATATAACTGTTACCACCAAACTGTAGTAAGGTTTAAATCAGTAGATGTAAAGCATACTGTACAGGAACTTCTACAGTGAGCATTCAAAAAACGGCAGCCAGTGTTGTTGTTAGTGGAAAATACTCTTCAAATCCTTGAATGGGAAGGAAGAGACAGGATGTCTAGTCGGGGTGCCCTTATCTAGAAGCACCTCAGGGTCATTCAGTGTGTCTAGGGGTGTCCACACTCAAGAGAAGCCCAGTCTTCCCATAACTCATGGCCAAAGAGCACGAATGTTTCATTAGTGGTGTGACTGGACCAGTCCAGAATTGTAGGTCTTTGCCATTAATGGCATTTTAAATTTGGAATTTTCATTCCAGCTGTAGGCTGAGAGTGAAGATTGGGATTTAGTGATGGATGCTGATTATACATTATTTTTCCCTTTTCTTCAAAATATCCCCCATCTATGATAGCACTAAAGACACTAAGTTGCTGCAAAATATAGTGACAACAAATACAGAGACATATTTCCAGCCCTGGATGGAATAATAATATGCTTGTTTATTAGCATCGTTGTTGAGTTAGAATACTACTGATAATAACTCACATTTAACTGTGTGCTGTGTGCCATGGCAAAGCACTATACATGTACAAATTTCCCAAAAGCTTTGTGAGAGAGGTAATATTTTATTTTCTTAATTTTATAGATTAGGAAACCAAAGGAGAGAAGTTAAGTAACTTGCTCAAAGTCATACCACAAATAAGTTACCATGGCGTTTTAAATCCCATGAGCAAACTAAGAATATGAAAGGT
>JAQZBX010004137.1:0-61731 GCA_029593785.1 Cabassous unicinctus | reverse complement strand
TAAAGAATCTTAACTAACACAAAAAGTACAAGATTATTGTCAAATACATTGCCATTTCAACATGGCAAAAATGCATTTTCTATTTTTGTCCACCTAGTATTTTCATAGATCAGGAATATTTTAAGCTGTTTTCATCCCATGTGATTCTGTGATGGATTCAGTGTTTCTTGGGACAATATCAATTCTATAATTTTACAGAACTTTTAGATTATAATAGACTACAATTCTAACTTTTACATTAAAGATTTCATTTCTAGATTTGATGAACATACTATTTATTTATAACTTCAGGAAAATGTTGCAAATATCAATCCCTGCTCTGTAAAATGTCTAGGAGTGGACAGTCTCATCTCACTCCAGTCTCTGCCTCTAACTTTTCTCTTCTCAGTTTATTGTACAATACCTGCCTCTCTACCTCTATGGCAAGACGAGAATGATAACTCCTGCAGGTTGGCTCTCTCAACGTCATTATACATAGGAAGTGCAGAAAGCTCCCTCCTTTGAAGTTAGAGTTCTAGATGCAATTTAGATTCTGTCATTATTTAAACTCGTATGAGAGATGGAAGGTGGAAATGAAGTGGAAGTTATATTTTCCTGCTGCAGCAGCTGGCAAGCAAGGCAGCAGAGATGTGAAGGTTTAGAAGTGGAGGCAGGGGCTTGACATTGAATTCCATTATTTAAAGGTCCTTTCTGAGCATATGAAAAAAAGTTTTAGCAGTGTCTTTAGTAGCAACAACAGCATTTCCCTGACTGTTAAAATGCAGCAATAATTGTCTACCTTTAAATTCAGTATTCCAGTGTGACATCCTGATTTCTGATCTCCTTGTCCTTTCAATAAATTTACAAGTACTTAATCCCCCGTATTAAATGGTTTTCTGTTTGAAATACCTACACTTATCTTTACCCTATTTGAATAATATATGTGGTTACATATTAAGGCCTTTGGAAGGAGGATAGAAGATGAGAAAATGATTAATTGTATGTTAAATGTGAGTGTCATCAATTGTAACAAATGTACCACACTAATGAAAGATGTTGTTAATGGAGAAAAGTGTGGAAAGAAGAGAGGGTGGGGTACATGGGGATCCCCCTATATTTTATATGTATCATTTATGTAATCTAAAGCTTCTTTAAAAAAAAAAGAGCAAAAATAAATAATAAATAAATTAATAAATAAATAAATAAATGTGAACTGAAGAAAATAAGCTGCCACATTATGAAGATATTGACAGCTTCATGCTTCCTCAGTTGATATGAAATCTTCTGAATCAGAAACTCTTGAGATGGAGCCAAGAAATCTGTGTTTTAACAAGCTCTCCAGATGGATGCTGAAGTTTGAGAAGTATTGCTCTAGATAAATGGAATGTCTTTAGCACATGTTGAACTGATGGTGAGTGAATTAACCCTGAAGAACTGATATGCACTTGTTAGTGTCTTTGTGCAGTAAACATATGTTTGGGTGTGAACACATAGATGGTAATAGCAGGAATTTAGGTACATTGTAATATATATATATAAGCTATCCACCATTACTTATTCTTTCTGTATGGAAGCTCTCTATGTAAATAATGTAAACATGTATAAAGAGTATGTCTATCTGGCAATACTATAATAGTGCATACTATGACAAAACTATGAATGGTTTTATTTTGTGTGTAAAATTCTGAATCACTTACTAAGATAAATCCTTAATTATTGGTGATTATTATTACTAGAATCTAATCAAATAAGTTATCCTACCTGTTACTTTTAATTTTACTTAGTCATGAAATATATTTAATTTGGAAAATAAATCGAGTCAAATGTACAAATATTTTAGGCTAAGAATAGTTTTGAGGGGGATTGTGGGAAGATAACAATGGACTAACAGGCAGAGCTGAATGCTACCACAAAAACAATGGAGAAAGAGCCAAACACTGTCCAAGGGACTTGCTTTGGGGGTCAGCAGGTAAGGACAGTGCTACACAACTCCCAGGAGGATGAGGGACAGAGAGAGAAAAAGCTGAAACCACAAACTTAAGTTACTGATCCCCTGTGACAGCCAAGAAGGGCTCCCATCTCTCACCCCCAAGATATTAAGCTGGGGTAAAACACCTGGCTCACTGCAGTTGACTGAGTAGGGAATAGGCATCTTTCTCCCTGTCAGCTGTTTCAAGGGAAAAGGAAAGGGAGGTCTGGGTGCTTTTCTTCAGTGAATTCAGCCAGCTGAACTCACTTTGAATCTCCGATCGGGGAGTCAATACAGCAACGCAGGAAAGCCGAGACTGAAACAACTCAGTGGAAAGGTGCACAGATGTGCTGGCCGGCCTGGTGCATGGACAAAAACTGTTCTCTGAGCTCTCTGTATTCAACCCCTGGGAGAAAATCTGTGCCCCACTAGTGAGTCCCTGGCCCAATTTTGAAAACTTAGGTTGGGCAATTTTAAAGACTGAGAATAACTTGAACCAAATATCAAATAAGAGCTGTGAAAAAAAAAATCAAGAGAAAGAAATTGGACATCAGAGTAAAGTCAACAATATATTCAGATGCCCAGACATCAACAAAAAGTTATGAGCCATAGCAGGAAACAGGAAGAGATGACCCAAGCAAAAGAACAAACCAAATATTCTGAAAAGATACAGGATTTAAGACAATCAGTGATAATCACACAACTTTCTTAAATCACTTCAAAGAATTTAAAGAAAACTTGACTAAAGAAATAGAGGATATTAAGAAGACACTGGGAAAGCGTAAAGAATAATTTGAAAGCCTGCAAAGAAAAGTAACAGAGCTTATAGGAATGAAAGTTACAATGAATGAGATTAAAAATACCTTAGAGGCACTTAAAGTAGATTTGAATTGCCTAAAGACAGAATTAGTGATTTCGAAGATAGAACAACTGAACTAGAAAAGACAGGGGAACAAAAAGAGAAGAGAATGGAAAAAATGAAACAGAGTCTCAGGGAATTGAATGACAACACAAAACACACGAGCATTTGCATTATCGGTGTCCCGGAAGAAGAGAGAATGGAAAAGGGGCAGAAAGAATATTTGAGGAAATAATGACCAAAAACTTCCCAACCTTTATGAAGGACGTAAATATCAATATCCAAAAAGGACAACACACCCCAAACAGAATAAATCCGAATAAACCTGCCCCAAAACACACACTATTCAGAATGACAAATATCAGCGATAAAGAGAGGACTCTGAAAGCAGCAAGAGAAAATCAAAGCATCATATACAAGGGAATCTTAGTAAGATTAAGTGCCAAACTCTCATCAGAAACCGTGGAGGTGAGAAGAAAGTGGTATGATGTATTTAAGGTACTGAAAGAGAAAAACTGCCAGCCAAGGATTCTGTATCTGGCAATGCTGTCCCTCAAAAATGAGGGTGAGTTCAATGTCTTCACAAACTGAAACTGATATAATATGTTACCAAAAGATCAGATTTGCAAGAGATAATGTATTGGGAAAATATTTAGTGAGTATTGTTCAGACTTTAAACTCTGACAATCAGCAACTAATATTTCCTTGGTCAGCATATAGTCAGCATAAACGGCAGATAAACCAGGCAGTGACCCCATGGACTAAAGCCAGAGCTCACATTTCCTTGTTCCGGGGCAAGCAAACACCAAGATAAGTGTTAGGAACATTCTGAGGAGGCTGTGAACATTTTCAAGGAAACTAGCCACTTCCTTGGGAATTGACACACGAACTCTGGAATGTGCTTTGGCTCATGATTTGGATGGATAAGCAACACTCAAAGTTAGTATAAAAGGGGAGGGTTTCATCAGAGCCGGTTGAAGTCCCACCCTGGGGATGATGCTTCACTCAGTGTAACCCTAGGGCAGAACACTTTGCTCTCAGGTGTTGTTGTTTTTACTCTTAGAGTGGGAAGGGCACTGGATGCTTCCCACAGGTGTTGTCCCTGAGAAAGGGCACTGGACACTTCCCCAGGTATTGTTTCCAATCAGGACTCTGGTATCAGCTGCTGATTCGGGACTTCCCAGACCATGTGTCAGATGTTGGTGTGTTCTCCAGTTTGGTGAGTTTGTATATACATGTATCATTACTTAATTTCCTATTAACTATTTGAGGGCTTGTAAATTTCCACAAACAGTTGGACCTCTGTTTGTTGCTTGCAGGCCACACATCTTATTAATTACTAATAAGCAGTTTTCTATGTACTATTTTGCCTTAAATATGTATTAATTTTTTCTATCTCCTTTGCATTTAATAAAGCTCATAATATTAAAGCCTCCATTATTGTTAGCCTTTATTTGGCACAACAGATAATAAAGACGGTGTTGCAGCCTGAAAGGAAAAAACGAGGGCAAGATTTGGAGAAGACTTTAGAAATGAAGATGATTAGGAAGGGTAAACTAAAGGATAAGAAGACAGAGAAAAGAATGATATGAAACAGAGAGCTGAAGGACAAAATGGATGAAATAAGTAATGCCTTTACAGTAATAACAATGAATGTTAATGGATTGAACTCTCCTATCAAAAGACATAGACAGATATAATGGATTAAAAAAATAGGCACTCTCTATATGTTATCTACAAAAGACCAACCTCAGAGTTATGGACACAACCAGGTTAAAAGTGAAAGGTTGGAAAAAGTTATTCCATGTAAATAGTAACCCAAAAAGAGCTGGAGTAGCGATACTAATACTGGACAAATTAGATTTTAAAAGCAAAACTGTTATAAGGTATGAAGAATGTCATTATATATTAATGAGAAAGTCAAGTCAGCAAGAGGAAATGACTATACTAAATATTTATGCATGTAACCTAAATGCCCAAAGATACATGAGGCATACACTGGCAAAACTGAAGGAAGAAATAGATGTCTCTACAATAATATTTGGAGACTTCAATACACCAATTTCAGTGTTGTATAGAACATCTGGACAGAGGATAAAAAAGGAACTTGAGAACTTGAATAATATGATAAATGAACTAGAACTAACAGAACTTAATAGAGCATTGCACACCAAAACACTAGGATATATATTTTTTAAAAGAGCTCATGGATCCTTCTACAGGATAGACCATAAGCTGGGTCACAAGACAAATCTCAAAATTTAAAAAGATTGCAATTCTGCAAAAACACTTCCTCTTAACATAATGGAATAAAGCTGGAAATCAATAATAGACAGAAAAAGGGAAAATTCATAAAATATATGGAGATTAAACAACACATTATTAAATAATCAGTGGGTCAAAGAAGGAATTGCAAGAGA
Source organism: Cabassous unicinctus (assembly GCA_029593785.1). NCBI lineage: Eukaryota > Metazoa > Chordata > Mammalia > Cingulata > Chlamyphoridae > Cabassous > Cabassous unicinctus. Next base: position 56,504 of record JAQZBX010004137.1, on the reverse strand, counting down.
ATTCAGCAAATATCTTGAGACAAATGAAAATGAGAACAAAACATATCAAAACCTATGGGACACAGCAAAGGCAGTACTGACAGGGACTAGACCTTAATGCTTACATTGAAAAAGAAGAAAAAGCCAAAATTGAAGCTCTGACTGCACACCCAGGGAAATAGAAAAAGAATAGCAAACTAATCCCAAACCAGGCCAAAGGAAAGAAATAGTAGAGATTAGAGCAGAAATAAATGAAATTGAGAACAAAAAAACAATAGAGAGAATCAACAAAACCAAAAGTTGGTTCTTTGAGAAGATCAAGAAAGTCAGCAAAACCTTAGCTAGGCTGACAAAGAAAAAAGAGAAGACAGAAATCAATAAAATCAGAAATGAGAGATGGGACATTAACACTAGCCCCACAGAAATAAGAGAGATCATAAAAGGATACTTTGAACAACTGTATTCCAAAAAACTAGGTAATGTAGAAGAGGTGGACGAATTCCTAGAAACACCAAACCACCTACACTGACCCTAGAAGAAATAGAAGACCTCAACAAACCAATCACAAGTGAAAAGATTGAAACAGTCATCAAAAACCTCCCAAAGATGAAAAGCTCAGGAACAGATGGCTCCACAAGTGAATTCTACTAATCATTCAAAGACAATCTAATATCAGTCTTGCTCAAGCTCTTCCAAAAACTTGACCAGGAAAAAGTGCTACCAAACTCATTCTATGAAGCCAACATCATCCTAATACCAAAACGAGAGAATGATACTAAAAAAAAGTAAATTACAGGCTAATATCTCAAATAATATAGATGCAAAAATCCTCAACAAAATACTTGCAAACAGAATCCAAAAGCAAATTAAAAGAATTTTACACCATAATCAAGTGAGTTTTATCCCAGGTATGCAAGGGTGGTTAAATACAAGAAAATCAATTAATATATTAAACCACATTGGTAAATTGAAGAAGAAAAAACAAATGTTCCTCTCAAATGATGCACAAAAGACATTTGACAAAATAGAGCAACTTTTCTGGATAAAAACCCTCCAAAAGATAGGAATAGAAGGAAGCTTTCTCAATATGGTAAAGTGCATATATGAAAAATCTAAAGCTAGTGTAGAACTCAATGGTGAAAGACTGAAAGCTTTCCTGCTGAGATCAGGAACAAGACAAGGATGCCCACTATCATATTGTCATTCAATATTGTGCTAGGTGTTCTAGATAGAGCAATTAGGCTAGATAAAGGTAAAAGACACACAAATAAGAAAGGAGGAAGTAAAACTTTCACTCTTCATTGATGATATGATCTATATCTAGATCCTCTTGAAAAATCCATCCACAACAAATCTACAAGAACTAATAGATACATACATCAAAGTGGCAAGATACAAGATTAATGCGCAAAAATCAATAACATTTCTATACACTACTGATGTTCAATCTAGGAGGAAATCAGAAAAAAAATTCCATTTACTATAGTATCTAAAACATTCAAATATTTAGGCATAAAGGACTTGTATTCAGAAAACTACAAAACATTGCTAAACAAAACTGAAGAAGACTTAAATAAATGGATGGACATACCGTGTTCATGGATTGGAAGACTAAATATCGTTAAGATGTCAATTTTACCCGAACTGATTTACAACTTCAATGCAACCCCAATAAAAATCCAAACAGCTTTTTCTACAGAAGTGGAAAAACCAATTGTCAAATTTATTTGAAAGGGTAAGGGTCCCTGAATAACCAAAAAGATCTTAAACAAAGAAAAATGTATTTGGAGGACTCTCACTTTCAGACTTTAAACCATATTACCAAGCTACAGTGGTACAAACAGCATGGTGCTGGCATAAAGACAGACACACTGACCTATGGAACTGAATTGAGAATTCAGAAATAGACCCTTACATCTACAGTCAATTGATTTTTGATAAAGTGGTCTAGCCCTCCCAGCTGGGCCAGAATATTCTGTTCAACAAATGGAACTGGGAGAACTGGATATCCATATCCAAAAGAAACACAGAAGAGCCCTATCTCACACCTTATACAAAAATTAACTCACAATGGATCAAGGACCAAAATAAAAGTGACAACCATAAAATTCCTAGAAGAAAATGTAGGAAAACGTCTTCAAGATCTTATGGTAGACAGTAGTTTCTTAAACCTTACACCCAAAGCATGAACCCCAAAAGAAAAAATAGATAAATGGGACCTCCTCAAAAGTATACACTTATATACCTCAAAGGACTTTGTCAAAATGGTGAAAGGGCAGCCAACTCACTGATAGAAAATATTTGGCCATCACATATCTGATAAGGGTTTAATATCTATGATATATAAAGAGATCATACAACTCAACAATAATAAGACAAACTATCAGATTAAAAAATAGGCAAAAGACTTGAAAAGACAATTGTCCCAAGATGAAATACAAATGGTGAAGAAAAAGTTCAACTCCAGTAGCGATTAGGGAATTGAAAATCAAAGCAATGAGATATCATTTCTCACCTATTTGACTGGCCGCTATTATAAAGTCGGAAAACTGTAAATGTTAGAGAGATAGGAATGCTTATTCACTGTTGGTAGGAATGTAGAATGGCACAGCCACTGAGGAGAACTGTTTGGCAGATCCTGAGGAAATTGAATATAGACTTGCCATGTGACCCAGAAATACCATTACTAGGTATATACCCAGAAGAACTAAGAGCAGAGACATGAACAGACATCTGCACACTGATGTTCCATAGCAGCATTATTAACAATTACCAAAAGTTGGAAACAACCCAGGTGTCCATCAACTGATGAATGGGTAAACAATTGTGGTATATGCACATGAGAGAATATTATGCAGCAGTAAGAAGAAATGAAGTCGTGAAGCATATGACAACATGGATGAACCTAGAGGACATTATGTTGAGTGAAGCAAGCCAGACACAAAAGGATAAATACTGTATGATTGTGCTATTATGAACTAAGTAAACTGTGTAAACTCATGGAGTTAATTAGAATATAGGTCACCAGAAAATAGAAGGATGGTAGAGAATGGAAAGTTGGGGGTTAATCTGTGCAGAATTGTTTAAAGTGTTGTTTGTAAATCTTTGGAAATGAATAGAAATGTTTAAAGAATATCATGGTGTTTTTAACTAGCAGTGCTATTGTGTGGGTATATCAGTGGTTGAAAGCGAAAGTCTAAGGTCACGTATGTTATTAGAAGGAAAGCTAAAAACTATAACATGGGACTGTATAAGATGGTAAAACCTCACATAAAACACGAATATGGGTGATATTGTATATATAAGATGGTTTTTACAAACTATAAATATAAATATACTGGAGAGAAGGTAAAATAATAGCAGCTATGTACACCAGGCTAGGCATAGAGAGATTGAGAAGTGATGAGTTCTGTTTTTTTTTTTGTTTATTATTATTATTGAAACATTTCAAATGCTCTGGGAGTGATTGGGGTGATGAATGCACAAACATGTGATTACATAAAATACCACTGATTGTACTCTTTGGATAAATTTATGCTTTATTAATATGTATCAACAAAATTGAAAAAAAAAAAGAAAACAAAAAAAGAATAGTTTTATGATACAGGGAACTTGCCTTCTCCAAGCTGCATTTTCTTTAGTTTGCCTCTCTAAAATACCTGTCCAGTATGTTAGAAAATTATGGAAGTTCCCATTAACAATCCACATGACACCTGGTTCTTTCTACCAGGAATGACATTAAATCTTGATGGAAGGGATCATGTTTTATTTAACTATGTATCTTCCAGTTTATAAAATTATTAGACAATAAGCATGCTGTGGTGGACTGAATGATTACCACACATATATCACACACACACACACACAGAGATAAGCAATTTATATTTAAGAGAAACTTTGTGGATGTGATTTAGTTAAGGATTTTGAAATGGAGAAGTTTATCTTGGATTTTCCTGGTGGGCCTGAACTATAATCCTAAGGATCCCTATAGGAAAGAGGTAAAAAGGCAAAAAATAGGAAGTGGGAGCTGTTATGATGGAAGCAAGATGTTGGAGTGATGGAAGGAATAGGTGACAGTCAAGGAATGCAAGTGGCCTCCGGAAGCAAAAGGCAAGGAAACAGATCATTCTCTTGAGCCTCCAAAAAGAAATACAGCTTTGTCAATACCTTAACTTTGTCCAGTGGGAATGTTTATAGACTTCTGACTTCTAGAATTATAAAAGAATAAATTTGTATTGTTTTAAGCCACAAAGGTGGTGGTAATTTATTACAACAGTAATGAGAAACTAATAGACATTTTCAATAATTTTTGTTTTTAAAACTATTATATTAACAGTGTGTAATCTGAAGATTCATTTTAATTTTATCAATAAATGGGCATTAATGTAGCCAGCTTCGTGGAACTGTGCCTCCTAGTCTATATATACTAATACATTGTATTCCTCTCAAAGGAAATTCTCATATTCTTGATATTCTTATCTGTTTATCCAAGACTATAAATAGTTACTCTTTTCTAATATAAATGTACTTGTTTTTTATTTGTCCTTGGATTCTTTTCAATTTAGCAACCTCATATGGATTGGATTTTATTTCTTTGAAATTGTATGTTTATTTCATAAAATAAATTGCCTTTTTTGAACACTTTTCTTCAATTTTAAAGGAACTTTAGATTACATAAATGTTACTTTGAAAAAAACAAGATTCCCTATACCCCCCTCCCCCCCACACACTTTCCCCCATTAACAACATCTTTCATTAGTGTGGTACATTTGTTACAATTGATGAACACATATTGAAATATTGCTAGTAAGCATAGTGTATAGTTTGCGTTATGTTTTACACTTTGCACTGCACAATTTCAGGTTTTGACAAAATGTATAATGACCTGTACCTATCATTGCAATATCATGCAGAAAAATTCCAATGCCCCCAAATGCCCCATGTTACACCTATTCTTACCTCTCACTACCCCCAAAACTCTGGTGAGCACTGTATTTATACCAATGTTACAAGTTCTTCCATTACTACAATAAGTCTACTTTAGCCCGTATTTGCATTCCCACCTTATGTTTGTTCGTTCTTCTGTCTTGAGGATTGTAGGATGGTGATGCCCACTCTGCTTCCAATTAAGAGGAGGCTTAGATCCCATGGGGCAGATGGATAGAACTGTCTTGCTTGCAATTGTAGAACCCAATTTCCTTTGATTGTTGACCACAATCAAAGAAGATATAGGTAAAGCCACAATCATGGTTGAAGATGTGTGTGTGTGTGTGTGTGTGTGTGTGTATAATTGAAATGTAGTTGACATAATAAACTACTACATGTATTTCATATTTAACTTATGGAATTTTATATAATTTGACATATGCATATACTCATGAAACCATCACCACAAAGTGGATAATAAACATATCCAGAAGCCCCCTCAAATGTTTCCTCACACCCCATTGTAATCCCTCTTACTCCCTCCTGACATTTCTCATCACTAGGCAACCACTAATCAATCTGCTTCCATTATTAAAGATTAGTTTATATTTTCTGCAATTTTTCATGCACAATCATACAATATGTACTCTTTTTTGTCTGACTTCTTTCACTCAGCATAATTATTCTGAGATGCAGCCATGTTTTTGTGTATATTGCTAATCTTTCATTTTAAATTGCTAAGCATTATTCCATTGCATTAAGCATTCACTTGTCCATAAACATTTGGGTTGTTTCCACTTTTTTACTATTACAAATAAGATGGCTATAAACATTCATAGAAGTCTTTGTGTGGACACATGCTTTTATTTCTCTTGAAATATCAAGGAGTAGAATGGCTGGGTCATACAGTAGGTGTATGTTTAACATTTTAAGAAACTGTCAAAATTCTTTCCAAAATGTTTTATCATTTTACATTCTTGTCAGCAGTGTATGAGAGTTCCAGTTGTTTAATAGCCATAACAACTTTTGTATGGTCAGTGTTTTTAATGCCATTCAATCTAGTGGCCATTTAATAGCATCGGATTGTAGTTTTAATTTGTATTATCTTAATGACTATTTATGTTGAGAACCTTTTCTTGTGCTTATTTTCCCTCAGTACATCATCTTTGGTGAAGTAGCTCTTCAAGTCTTTTTTCCATTTAAAAAAATGGGTCCTTTGTCTATTTGGGTAGCAATAAGTTTGACTTCATATAATAACTTGGAAAGTATTCCATCTTCTTCAATTTTCTTGAAGAATTTGGGTAATATTGGTAATATTTCATCCTTAATGCTAGGCAGAATTCACCAAAGAAGCCACCTGGGCCTAGAGTTTTCTTTTGTGAGAATGTTTTTAACTACAAATTCAATTTCATTAATAGATATAGGGCAATTCATGTTTTCTATTTATTCTTGAGTGAGGTTTGGTACTCTGTCTTGCAAGGAATTTAACCATTTCATCTAAGGTATCAAACTTAATGGCATAATTTTTTCATAATATTTTCATATTACCTTTTTAATATTAGTAGAATTTAAAGTGATAGTACTTCTCCCATTCCTGGGAATATGTGCCTTTTCTCTCTTTTTTCTCAGTTAGTTTGACTACAGGTTTTTCAATTTACTGATGATCTCAAAGAACCAGTTTTCAATTTTACTGAATTCTCTCTATTGTATTGGCTTTCTATGTCATTGTCTGGTGCTCTTATAATTATCATTTCCTTTCAATTTAATTGTAGTAAATTGAATTGCACCCCAAGAAAACCCATTTTCTTAATCTTAACCCACATTCCTGGGGGTGGGAATTTATTTCTAAATAGGGTTTTTTGAAGATGTTATTATTAGGTGTGGCCAACTGAATCAGGATGTGCCTTACTCCCTGTTATTGGAGTCCTTTATGAGCAGAAGAAATTTGGGCACAGTCAGTCAGAGAAAGCTACACAGGAATAGGACAGAACTCAGAAGAGCAGACTCAAGGAGAGAGAGATAGCCATTTGCCCAGAGCAGAGATGCAAGCCAAGGAACCCCAAAGATTGAGACAAGCAGGCACCAGAACACCACAGACTTTGGGGAGAAAACACCTTGTTGATGCCTTGATTTTGTACTTCTAGCTTCCAAAACCGTGAGACAATAAATTCTTGTTTTTTAAGCCAATACATTGTGTGTAATTTGTCATAGCAGACTGACAAACCAAGACACTTTGAGTTTCAATTAGTCTTCTTTCTCTAGTTTATTACTGTTGTGGTTTGAAGCTGTATGTACCCAGGAAAACATGTTCATAAAGTTAATCCATTCCTGTGGGTGTGGTTTTGATGAGACTACTTCAATTAAGGTGTGGCCCACCTCATTCAGATGTCTCTTAATCCTATTATTGCAGTCCTTTATAAGAGAATGAAATTGGGACAATGAGAGAAAAATTCACAGACACAAGAAGCTGAAATCAATGAAACATGTAAGAGAAGGACAGACAGACAGACATCACCATGTGCCTTGCTATGTGACAAAGGAGTAAACGATCGCCAACAGCCAGTCTTTGTCCTGGGCTCTAACCATGAGCAAATAAATTCCCATGGTTTAAGCTGAAGCATTCCGTGGTATTTGCTTCAGCAGCCTAGGAAAACAAAACAATTACTCTAGAATATGAGTACATTGATTTGAGGTTTTTCTTTTTATAAATACTACTATAGATGCAGCCCACAAATTCTGTATATTGCATTTTGATTTTTATTCAGTTCACAATACTATGCAATTTCCCTTTGTTTTTGTCTTTGACCCATGGGTTACATATAAAGGTTTTATTTCTTTTCCAAATATTTGGAAATTTTCTAGAACTTTTTCTTTCATTGATTTTGAGTTAGGAAAACAAACTTCGTAATGTGAAAATTTTTAATTTTATTGAGGCTTATTTTATGGGCCAAAATATGTTCTAAATTTATAACATATGTATTCTGTGTGAACTTGAAAAAATGAGTATTATGCTGTCATTCTATAAATGGAAATTAAGTCAAGTTGTTTATAGTGCTATTCGAGTCTTCTATTTCTCACAGATATTTCATCTACTTTTATATCAAATATAGTAACTGATTTTTGACAAAGATGCAAAGGCAATTCAACAGAGAAAAGATAATCATTTCATCAAATTTTCCTGGGAAATTGGACATCCAATTGTCACATATCTCATACCTTATATAAAAATTAACTCAAAATGGTCCTTGGCCTAAATGTAATATAGCAAACTATATAGTTTCTGGAAGAAAATATAGGAGAAAAGTCTTTTTTTACTTCGTATTAGGCAAAAAGATTTTAGACATGTGACCAAAAACACAATGTGTAAAAAAAAAACGAAAAACAAATAATAAATCAGGCTTCATCATAATTAAGAACTTTGTAAAAGATGCTGATCAGAGCAAAAAACAGAAGGGACAGTAAACAGATCAACAGCTGCCAGATTTGTGGTGGAATATAGACTGATGACAAAGAGGCACAATGAGGGAATTTCCTGGTGATACAACTGTTCTGCATGACACTCTTGTGGTAGATACACAATTTTATGCAATTGTATAATTGTAATCTGTCCAGAGATTTTAATTGTAAGCAGTGGGAGAGATTGGTTGTAATGGACTTTTTCCATCTCAATCAGCACCAGAAATCCTACGTTTGGCATTTTAATGGATCTCATATTGAATCTGTAGATTAATTGGGGAATCATTAATATCTTAACAATATTTAGTTTTCTCTTTTATAAACATGGTATACCTCTTCTTAGTCTTCCTTCATTTCTCACGGAAATGTCTTGTGATTTTTATGATGCCAAGTTTGCACATATTTTGTTAGATTTATCCCTAGATAACTCACATTTTTAAATGGTATTTTCTTTATTTCAATTTCCAATTTATTGTTGCTAATATATAGAAATTTAAAGGATATTATGTATGTTAACCCTCTACCCTTCAGTCTTCCTAAACTCATTTATTAGTTCTAATAACTCTGTGTGTGTTTGTTTTCTTTGGGAATTTCTATGTAAATATTCCTGTTGTCTGAGACAAAGAGCAATTTTACATTTTTTTTTTCTTTTTCTGGAATAAAAGTAATGAGAACAAGCTTCATTGCTTTTCCCAATATTAGTGAAAAGGCACTAAGTCTTTCAATATTAAGTGTGAGAACAGCTGTAGATTTTTCATAGATGACCTTTATTTGGTTGGGGAAGTTCCCATCTATTTTTTGTTTTGTGAGAATATATTTTTTTAAATCACAAATAGATACTGAATTTTGTCAAAAACATTTGTCATCTATTGATATAATCATATTTAGTTTGTGTTTTTGGATTTGTTTGGCCTTCTGATATGGTAAATGATGTTAATTTTCAAAAGGTCAATCAACTTTAAAATGTTGCATATTTCAAGTGTTCTCTGCTTCAATTGAGATTATATTTTTATTTTCGGAAGGGAGAGGACTGTTGATATGGTTGATAACATTTGAATGATACACAAATTTTGAGTTCCTGGGATAAATTCTACTTGGTTATGATGTAACCATACATGAATGATTTGTCTTGGTAATGTTTTATTAAGGATATATTTGTATCTCTGTTCATGGAGGATATTTTGATATTGCTTTATTCTCTTGTAATGTCTTTCATTTTGGTATGAGTGTTTAGAGATGCTTAGAGATGTCTATGTGGCGAAAGTTTTAACTCTGCATTCAATTTTATTAACTGCTGTAGGGCTATCCAGATTCTCTATTTCTTCTTCAGTGAGCTTTGCTAGTTTGTGTCTTTCAAATAATTTATTTGGTAAAGCTAGTCATAATGTTCCCATGTTATCCTTCAATGTCTGTGGGATTTGTAGACATCCCTCCTCTTTCATTCCTGATGATGGTACTTTTGTCTTTTCTCTCTATTTTTCTTGGTCAGTCTGGCTGGAGGTTTATCATTTTACTGATCCCTTCAAGAGCCAGTGTTTTGTTTTCATTGAGTTTTCTCCATTTTTTATTCCTGTTTTATATTTCATTGGCTTCTGCTTGTATCTTCATTATTGACTCATTTCATCTGCTTTGGGTTTAATTTGCCCTTCTTTCTCTAGTTTCTTAGGAGGAAGATAAAATCATTGATTTGAGACCTTTCTTATTTTCTAACATAAATGTGTTTTCCTGTAAATTTCCCTCTAAGCGCTACGTTGAGGGAGAGAGTTTTCTGCCCTCCCCCAGTGATAGCACATTTCTGCTTTGTATCTGGGCCCAATAAGGTTCATTGCCCCACCTTCAGGGGCAGTTGGAGTTTGCTTCTGCTCTCCCCTCAGGGGCAATATATAACATCGCCTAAGACTGGTGGCTAAAGGGATTGCTGTTTGATGCTACTTTCTTTCAAGATTTTTCATGTAGGCAAACGGGTATTCCTGCTCTTCACTTAGGGTTAAGGAAATGAAATCAATTGAAAACCAAACTAGAATGGAGAATTTTAAAACTGATACAATTTGCAATTGCATACAAACAAACAAACAAACAAATATGGGAATGAATTTAAGATAGAATTGTCCATAAAATTAAAGAAGATCTAAAAAAAAATAGAGACATGTATATTCTGAATGGCTCGGAAAACGCAGTAATGTAATTTTCTCCAAATTGTTTTATAGACCTCATAGGTAGATTCAAGGTAGTCATAAGTTTGGTGTCTATTTTATTTGTATACTGTACAACTTTATATTTTCATAAATTTACTTATGTTTTATATATAAATTTTATGTATGTAAAATATTACATGTTAAAACTAACAATAAAAAAATGGGGAAATATATGTCATATAGTCATAACTAATAAATTTAATATAACATTAATTCACACAAATAAGAAAGAAACAGAAAAATATTTTAAAAATCAAAACCTCAAAAGAAACAGACATTTTATGTATCATTTATATAATCTAAGTATCTTTTAAAAATAAAATAAAAAAATAAAGTAAAATAAAAAAAGAAAAAGACATCTTACTAAAAAAAGTACAAATGTATTAGATACACATATAAAAGAATGCTCAATCTCACTTTTTTGTTTGTTTGTTTTTTTTAAGGTAATTATTTATATTTAAAGAAGCTTTAGCTTACAAATGTTACATCAAAAATATAAGGGATTCCCATATACCCCACCCTTCCCCCTCCCACACTTTCCCCCATTAACAACATCTTTCTTTAGTGTGGTACATTTGTTACAATTGATGAACACATATAGAAGCATTGCTATGAACCATGGAATATATCTTACATTATAGTTTACCCATTGTACCACGCAATTTTATAGATTTTGACAAAATATATCCGTCATTGCAATGTTGTGTAGGACAATTCCAATGTCCCCAAAGTATCTCAGGTTACACCTATTCTTCCCTCTCCCTCCCCTCAGAACCTCTTGTGGCCATTGCCTTTATATCAATGATGCAAATTCTTCCATTGCTAGAATAATAAATGTAAGTCCCTAGCTGTATTCCCCCCTTATGTTTATTCATTCTTCAATCTTAAGGATTTGGGATGGTGATGCCCACTCTGCTTCTGATTGAGAGAGGACTTAGAGCCCATGTTTTTCAATCTCACTTTTAACTGAAAAAACATGTAGAATAATCGTGCAAAAAACAGTTTTCCTCTAACATGTGGCCAAAATTTTACAATACCTAATATGTGGGTGTATTGATAAATAAACTATTGGTGAGATCTTCTTGAAAATAATAGAACAATATCTTTCAGAATTTAAAAGAAAAGTATCCTTAGACTTAGAAATTGTATTAGCCTGAATTTGCCATTGTAAAACTTGGAAACATTGTCAAATAATTTATGATGCATTCATTTTTTGATAAAAACTTTTGATAGAAGAGGGCTAAATATATACTTTCTTAATATGATTCACCAAATCCAAAGTCAGTACTGTGCCTCATTGTGAAATAGTAGATTTCCCATTAAAATTAGACACAAGGCAAGAATGCATCTATTTAACAGAATAAGGTGGATCTGTATGTGTGAATATGAAACAATCTTTAAGATGTATTAGTATGTCTTAATTTTGATACAAGTAAGCCTGTAAGTTTGGTGGCAGAAAGTTGAAAGATCTTCCCTTTGGAAATTCACATTTTAACAGGAATCTAAGATCTAAGGCATCTACTGATAAGACAGGCTTCACTATTGAAATTTAAGGAAAATAGAGAAGATGTAAAATGGCTACAATGGAGAGCTAAGTAGGGAAACCCAGGCAGTCTTAGGTGTATGTTCATTTCACAAATATTTATGAGGCACCTACTGTGCTAGGCACAGGATATAGCAGAGAGTGAACAACACAAAGTCCCTCTCCACATGGAGCTTCCATTGTATTGAAATGTCACTATGATTTTGTTAATTCTCACTTGATTTCAGAGTTAGGGAAATTCTTGTCATGTTGTTATCAAGCTATGAAGTACAGTCACAAAGTGTTGATTCAAAGGGAAGTGTCACTTGTGTCAGGCTGATGGTCTATCCTTCCAGAAAATAACTTTTGTGAATATGCTGTGTTTCATGCATTAATGGTCTAGCTCTCACTTTTTCAGACTCAAAATCCCAGTTTTCAAAGCACGTCAAAAGCAAAGACACTTGCAATATAGATTCAAATTAACTAATCGTTTAACTAGTCCTTTAATGCACATGTCTAAGTAAGTTTTCCAATTTATTAATATACTGTGGTAGTTTGGAACTGTAAATATCCCAGAAAATCATGTTCTTAACGCTAATCTTTTCCTGTGGGTATAAATCTGTTGTAGGTAAGACCTTTTGATGATGTTACTTCAGTTAAGGCATAGCTTAGGGTAGGTCTTAATCTTCTTACTGGAGCTTTTTATAAATGGGATGAATTTGGAAAAAAAGAGAAAGAAAGCCACAGAAGCAAGAAGCTGAATGCAACAGAATCTATTTCTTTGGGAGGGAAGAGTGTAATAGAGAACCAGTTTATTTTAAACTAAACTCTGAATCCTTATGTAATATCCAGAAATATTTGATTTTAAATTGACTTTAGAAAGAAAGTCTCATGATATGAGAATAAAAATAGCCCATGTTTAGTTTTCACATGCTTTATGTGGAAATATATACATATATACAAACATGTATAACTTTAACATATTTCTCCCTTTATTATCAATAACAAGCATTAACTTGGGCAATATATATTCTGTTCAATTTATATTAAAGTACATTATTCACAAAATTTAGGAGCAAAATGATGCTTTGATAAACCACTCTTTAATGATATGTTAGTAAACTGGTTTTAATAGAGGCATGTGGAGCATGAAAAAAATAAAAATAAAACATTCCCTGATAAAATAAATGAACTTAATATTGAAGAGAATAAAAAAAAAAAAAACAATTATTCATTGGAAAAGTATAACTTCTCATTTAAGATGGAATATGTTATTCGTGTGGAAAGAATTATATGTAAACATTTTTTATCGTATTCAATACTTCAGTTTTTCTGGAAAGTACTCTATCTTGCTTATTTATACATATGTATATATACATATATATGTATATATTTATATATGTATATATTTATACACATAGAAACCATTGCTCATATATTATAGATGAAGTGTATTCAATTTCTAGAATCATAAGAATTTAAATAGAAGATGAAATAAAAAAATAGAAATAAAATAACCCTCAAAACTTAAGAAAATTTCAAAATTTTCATGGCATAACACTTTGTAGGATGACAGGTTTATTAAGGAATATTAAACTTCTTTATGAGATCTCTTGGGCCCTTGGGTCCTGACTCACTTTCCTAGAGCCAGAAAGTGAGGTGCCTGGAAGGGAGTGATAAATGTTTTTATATCCTCCTCAGTCATACCAGGAGTTTGCCATACCCTACTCAGAAATGTAATTTTCATTTTTCTAAAAGAATAGCAAAGTGATTGCTGCATAAAAGCACATACACATACTATTCAGAGAGAGAAAACGTCTTTACTGTTTTCAAAATATGATGTGTTACTGACAGAAACATGAATTCAGAGTGTATTTTTATTATATTATGACATATTCTTTGCATATTTATATATTAATCATGATTTTTTTCGAGGTCCAGAATATTTCTTCTAGGCCCAGAATTGTTAGTCTCCTTGATTAGAAGACACTTCATATACATCACTATGAATTTACTTTATCTCCATCAAGTTGACATTCACTGATAAGGGAGAAATTATGCAGGCCTAAGTGCCACTGGGGTGGTAGTTTCCAAATCTACAAAAAATCAGAGAACATTCGTTTTCAATTCCATTACAAAATGGAAATTTGGACCCCAAAAGAACTGTTTGTAAATGTCTCCTATGCCAGCATTGTTTTATATGCAGAGAATTGGCTCAGAAAGTATTAATAGGAGCGTTGGGTCAATCTAAAGCCAAAGCCAAAAGATGTATATCTCAGTATCTTCCCTCGCTTTGCTCACTACTGACAGGAGCTAACCATAAAACGGTTGATATGGCGATCAGTAAGAGGAGATTTAAAAGTTTCTTCTTAATGTAGTGAAAACAAACCCATCCAAACCAGCAAAATGGTACCACAAACAATAATAAAATCTAGATATGTCTACACATCACCTTGGACTTACATATGAGTTTCTCTGGGGTATATAAGCAGAGGCATGCCCATATCCTTTGCTCTTTTTTATTTGAGAATATTTGGATTTATAGTAATTATGTAGGAATTAAAGATCTATAAATATTATATTACCTGAGTTAAAAGACCATATAAAAATGGAGGGAATCTTTATGAAAAAAACATTCTCCTTTTTCCTGGTAGCATATATTGATGGTTAATAACCGATATTCATTACCTTCTTGTAAGGACTATGGCAGACTCTCAGCTAGTTGCCTTCTGTTTTTCATTCTTCTTTTCTTTCTTACCAGCAGAACTTGATTTCAGTAGGAGTGGAAACTCCTCTAAAATGCTACACTTCCCAGCTCTCTGTAATATGGGTGGTCATGTGGCAAAATGGTGCCCCAGGGAATGTAAGTTGTATTTGCTGTGTAGAAGGGTCAAACTTAACTGAAACATATGTTTGACCCTCACCTTCCTCACTCTTCCTGCCTGGAACATGGTCTCAATGATGAGAGATGGTAGGCACGCAATACACTGTGACCTTGATGGTGAAAGCCACTGCCTGAGGACAGGGGAAGAGAAAGATAAAAAAGGAGACTCAAATATTCAAGGAGTGGTGAAGGGACTACAACAGACCTCAACTGTCAATTTCAAAATTTGTTGTTACAGGAGAAAAAATGAAATTCCTTAAGTGGTAAAGTCCTATTCCATAATATCACAAGTACATATAGCCTAACATAATTTTTAATTGATCCAGGTGCTATAAGAACTGTGATTTTCTTTTGGAAAACAATAAATTCCTCCCTCACCACAAATTACTTCCTGAGGAATTTTTTCATGTCTTACATAACATATTCAAATAAGATTTCTTCAGTAAAGCAAACATTACTTTAAAATATCTCAGTTTGGATTAAATGGTGGGAGTAGAGCCCCTTCTAGTAAATGTTGTCTACTGTTTGGTAGGTCTGGGATGGGGATGGGAGAAATACAGCCTAAGACTGGTTTACACAGGTTGGCAGAAACAGATTAAGCCACAAGTGACATCCCAGGATTGTAAAGGGTTGGGCTCAGATAACACGGCAGATAAAAATTGTTGCTTTCATGACACTTAGGCTCAAGGTTTCGGACACAACCTAGAGAACAGAGCAATGTATAAATATATAATGTAGGTGGTTGTAAATTCAACGAAGACAAATTAGGCAGAATAATATGACCGGGATTGCAAAATACTTGGGGCTTGAGAGAGAAGTGGCTTCCTTTCAGATGGACTTGTTAGTACAGCTGGCTTTCTTGATAAGAGGATGTTTGAGCACTTGACTGAAGTGAGGAAATCACCATAGTTGGGCTAGGTGGAGGAAGTGTTCCAGACAGAGGTAGTATCAAGGGAAAAGGACCCTAGGAATTGTGAGCAGAGGAGATGGAGGAGGAAATGGGGAGAGGTCAAGTGAGAGAACAAGCTTGGGGGCCAGACCATATTGGCCTTGATAAAGACCTTTGGTTTTTCTGAGGACTGAACAAGGTAATGGATATAAAGTGCCTGGCAAATATCTTGCCACTTACCTGGAAAAGTAAGTGTTCAATAACATTTTAATGACTGATATACACAGAAGACAAGGAAAATGTTGTCAGTAGCATTGGCTATGCTAGCCTGTGTATTTTAAAAAGTGTCGCCTTTCTGCATATGAATTCAAGCATGTTTTGACCTGTTCAATTTCCACTGGGCAGGCTCAGCACTGTGAGCCCAAGGCTTGATAAGCAAAGCATGGCTGTATTACAGCCCACTTCTGTCCTTGGCTTGGGAATTTTGGTAGCGTACAGGCAGCGTAATCTAACATAGTGGTTTTGGCAAGGATTATGCCTTAATCTTTTTATTTCCAATTCTTAACATAATCTGCAGCTCTAAAATCATGGGCATGGAATGAATTAATAGCTATCTCAAATTATTATGCAAGTCTAGTCATTTAAAGAGTCCATCAATGATGAATCACCATTCTTGCCCTTACTCTGTCTGGGATTTTTTTTTCTGTTTTTTTTTTTTTTTTAGAATGGTGTATGACCATTCAAGTGTTTTTCTAAAGGTGTGAATGAGGTTTTATACATCTTCCTGACTTCTTTGTCTGTGAAATAATAGATAGGGAATAACCAGGTGACAAAGCACTCTCTTTTCCCTCCCCTTCCTTCCTTTTAGGTACAGGATGTCTCTCTTTTTCTTACATGAGGTAGTTATTATCAGACACTGGTAATAGTTCCACTAACCATTTCTTGAATCATCATTTAAATTTTAGTGCCACTTTTGAATTATACGAGCATTTTACACTCAAGGATGATGTAGAGATTGTAAATTCCCTTGATGTGAGGTTTTTCCTTTCAACCATGATTAATACTTGTGGCAGGAAGGAGCGAATAAAGAATATTGTGCATGCCAGAATTTTATAGGCACTCAGTGTACCCTGGGAGGTGGTAGTTGCAAGGAAACTCATATTCCTGTTCTCTTTATATATACATCTAATTTTTTTTTTTTTTTGATAAAAAAAAGTTCAATAGTTCCAGGGAAGAGATGACTGAGTCTGCTAGTTCCTGCTGGCGCATACCTTCTGAGCTGGCATAGAGGGTCACACTGCTATCCCTGCCATGCTCCAAGGAGGAGGCTTGCTGTGATTAAAGTAGGAGTTCTTGTTAAATATATATCTTATTGTACCTTTGTTGATATTGTTTAATTCCTGCCATAAAAATTTGCATATAGGCAACATAGCTAAGTTAATGTTTCCATAGGAATTTTAGAATTAAATTGTACTCAATATGACGTTAAACTAAGGGGTAGGTTTATTTATTTATTTATTTTTGGCCACAAACACACACTGTGTCTACAGGTGCAATTTCAGTGTTTGGAAAAATCATAGCAAACTACACTAAGAACATAGTTTTGTACTGTCAGTTGTGTTGGTCATCCTTTGGTTTCCTTACGAAGAAAAATTTAAACCAAAGTTCTCATAGCCTTCTACCAGTTTGGAATGTCTTCATTCCTAAACAGAGATTCAATTGTCTGTGAAGGGAAAACAACAACAATGACACAAGAACAGCAACAAAAGCTCTAACTAGTTATATGCTGCATATATAACAGGCTCAGACAGTAATTTCTTATGTTCCCCTGTAAATACTGTTGACATAAACCTGACTTAAGAAAGACTACCTATTTTTAGTTGTGTTCATTGAATGCTTGGTCCTAATATAGGTAAACAAAAGCTATAGTGTTAAATCTAAAATTTCTTTAATGGAACCAAGACCGCTATCTAACACAGAACAAGGTTCCTGGTTTTAGCTTCAAGCGTCAATTTGTTCTAATGCAACTACATAGTTCTAAAGAACTGTAATGCCAATCATTGATCTAAAAAGAGGTAATATTCCTCTTTGTAGATTTTATTGTCTTAAGAAAAAGTATTGAAACCTTAAGAAGTCAGAATTTATCAGTAGAACAAAGTGAATTGATTAATGTTATCTTTACGTTCTTTTATCATTGTATATTTAAGCCACACTATCAACATTAGCCTAACAGGTAAGATTACATCTTGATTAGATGGTGGGATTTTCTCCCCTGGCAGATGAGCCACGTATTTCTAAAATGAAGGTATTTTCCCCTTGTCATCACACAGCCATAAAAATTGCATGCAGTCAAAAGTTAGCAATGGCTGCTTCACAGACCCACAGCAATACTTAGTAACAGATTTTTCAAAGCAGTTCAAAGAGTCCAGTTTCCATCTGTGTTTGGTGAAGGGTGCATAAACCTTGAGGCCATCTGAAAACTCAGCTTCATCTCTAACACTTGGAATAACAAAGGTGTTATTTTTCAAAGCTGCCTTCTCCCCTCCTGGGGTGGCTCTGCAGATTCAGTTCAGGGAAGGTGGGAAACTTCAGAGCAGGTATTCTCCTTCTAGACTTTGCCTCCTTCGGGGAGTTCCTTTGAGAATGCCACAATGGTGGCCTCCTGAACATGGGTTACTGCCAACAGAGGCCAACAGTTAATGAACCTTATAGACAGATTCCTTCTTCAGATTTTCTGAGCAAAATATCCACATGGAAACAGCATCTACTTTCTTCCGGACTAGAGATGCTATTTAATCAGAAGAAAGTAGATGGTGCTCTCTACCCACGTTACAATGACAAATGCAGAATTAGCATCTAAGTCTCCATTTCCTTCAGATGCATTTCTAAAACCAAAGCAGCAAATTGTTGGGAAAGAAATGGTGAACATCCTTGAATTTGGCTTGCTACAAATGAGTATAGCAAACAGTGAAATAATATGCATATTCTTACTTTATTTCCTATCCCATGTATTGATTCTCTGCAACTTTTGATAGTGTGTTTATAAAGATTATGGAACATAATGGAACACTAAAGAAAGAAAGATTTATGTGTCAGAGGTATGATAAATCATACACACACACACACAAAGTTAATACAAATTGATGAGATAATAAAGAAAATATAGATATTTGATGTTTGTTTCTTTTTGTGATACATTTCTATAAATCAAAATGAGAAGGAATAGAAAAGTCAAGAACAATATGAGCAGTTCACTCAGGCATGCTTTTCATTTCTTAGAATTTCTGAGTCATTCTGATGTCACAATACTTCTCCAGAATTATATTTAATATTTCCTTTAGATAATTCAAAACAATCTGAAATTATTCTTCCATGAACTCCAAATTCCAGTAACTATATATAACAGTAGCTTTAGTTGAGAATGTGCTATTTTAAAAATATATATTTATCATAAAAATTATTGTTTATAAAACCTTTATAATGTACAATTATAATAATGAACAATTTGTTTTTTTAATTAAAAAAACAATGCCTTAACAGTGACAAAAAAATGCCTTAATGTGAAAAAAAGAGATTTAGTAAGATTTAATAGAACTTATACATAAATATTATTATATCAAGATTGTTTCTTATTTTTGAAAATCCTTAGTATATAAAAACAGGGAAAATCTCTGACCTGAAAATTTAAAAAAATAAGAATTCTATCAAAGTAACAAAAGAGACTTTCCATGGTAACATTTTAAATATAACATTTTTTTAAACAAATCAATTTTATTGATACATATTAATAAAATATAAATCCATCCAAAGTGTACAAACAATGGTATTGGGTGTAAACATATTTTTGTGCATTCATCACTTCAATCATTCTTAGAGCACTTTCATTATTCCAATAATAATAATAAACAAAAAACAAACAAAACTCATCACCTCTCAATTTCTCTATGCTTCCCCTGCTGTACATAATTTCTATTCTTTTTCTTTCTCTCTAGTATGTTTATATTTTGTAAAAAGTCTTATATATGCAATATCACCCACATTTGTGTTTTACATGAGGTTTTACTATCTTATACAGTCCTATGTTACAGTTTTTAGCTTTCCTTCTAGTAATATACATGACCTTAGACTTTCCTTTTCAACCACTGTCATACCCATACCATAGCACTGCTACTTAAAAACACCTTAATGTACCTTCACCAATTCTATTCATTTCCAAAGATTTACAAACAACATTTTACCAGTTCTGCACAGATTAACCCTCAGCTTTCCATTCTCTACCATCCTATTTCTGGTGACCTATATTTTAATTATTAACTCCACTAGTTTACACAATATATTTAGTTGCTAATAGTGCAATCATACAGTATTTGCCCTTTTGTGTCTGGCTTTCTTCACTCAACATAATGTCCTCCAGGTGCATCCATGTTGCCATATGCTTCACAGCTACATTTCTTCTTACTGCTGCATAATATTCCATCGTGTGTATACACCACAATTTGTTTATCCACTAGTCACTTGATGGACGTCTGGGTTGCTTCCAAGTTTTGGCTATCATGAATGTTCCTGTTATGAACATCAGTGTGCAGATATCTATTCGTGTCACTGTTCTCAGTACTTTTCTCAGTACTTCTGGGTATATACCTAGCAATGATATTGCCAGGTCAAATGGCAAATCTATATTCATCTTCCTTAGGAACTGCCTAACAGTTCTCCGCAGTGGCTTTATCATTCTACATTCCCACCAACAATGAATAAGGGTTCCTATCTCTCCACATCCTCTCCAACATTTACAGTTTTCTGACTTTTTAATAGTGGCCAGTCTAATAGGTATGACATGATATCTCATTATAGTTTTGATTTGCATTTTCCTAATCGCTAGTGATGTGAACATTTTTTCATATATTTTTTCGCCAATTGTTATTTTTTCTTTGGACAATTGTCTTTTCAAGTCTTTTGCCCATTTTTTAATGTTTGTCATTTTATTGTTGAGTTTTATGATCTCTTTGTATATCACAGGTATTTAACCTTCATCAGATATGTGATAACCAAATATTTTCTCCCATTGAGTCGGCTGCCTTTTCATCCTTTTGACAAAGTCTTTTGAGGTGCAAGAGTGTTGAATTTTGAGGAGCTCCCATTTGTCTATTTTTTCTTTTTTTTTAAAGATGTATTTTATTTCTTTATTTCTCTCTACCCCCTCATATTTTGTACTTGCTGTGTTTGTTCGTCTTCCTTCTATTTTTTCTTTTGTTGCTTGTGCTTTGGGTGTAAAGTTTAAGAAACTACTGCCTACCATAAGATCTTGAAGATGTTTTCCTACATTTTTTTCTAGGAGTTTTATGCTTGTCACTTTTATATTTAGGTCCTTGATCCATTTTGAGTTAATTGTTGTATAAGATGTGAGATAAGGGTCTTCTTTCTTTTTTTGAATATGGATATCCAGTTCTCTCAGCACCATTTGTTGAATAGACAGCTCTGGCCCAGCTCGGAAGGCTTAAGAGTCTTGTTAAAAATCACTTGACTGTAGAGGTGAGGGTCTATTTCTGAATTCTCAATTCAATTCCATTGGTCAATGTGTCTGTCTTTATGCCAGTACCATGTTTTGTTTTGTTTTTTTAACCACTGTAGCTAAGTAATATGCATTCAAGTCTGGAAGTGAGAGTCCTCCAGCTTTGTTCTTCTTATTTAAGATCTTTTTGGCTATCCAAATAGATTTGATAATTGATTTTTCCACTTCTGCAGAAAAAGCTCTTAGGATTTTTATTGGGATTGCATTGAATCTGTAAATCACTTTGGGTAGAATTGACATCTTAATGATATTCTGTCTTCCAAACCATGAATACGTAATGTCGGTCCCTTTATTTAAGTATTCTTCAGTTTCTTTCTGTAATGTTTTGTAGTTTTCTGAATATAGGTCCTTTATGTCCTTGGTTAAGTTTATTCCTAAATATTTGGTTGTTTTAGTTGCTATTATAAATGGATTTTTTTTTTCTGATTTCCTCAGATTGCACATCAGTAGTGTATAGAAATGCTATTAATTTTGTGGTAATCTTGTATACCGCCACTTTGCTGAACTCGTCTATTACTTCTAGTAGCTTTTTTGTGGATTTTTCAGGAGTTTCTAGATATAGGATCATATCATCAGTGAATAGTGAAAGTTTTACCTCTTCCTTTCCTATTTGGGTGACTTTTATTTATTTATCTAGCCTAATTGCTCTAGCTAGAACCTCTAGCACAATATAAACAGCAATGGTGACAATGGGCATCCTTGTGTTGTTCCTGATCTCAATGGGAAAGTTTTCAGTCTTTTACTGTTGAGTACAACGCCAGCTGTAGGTTTTTTATATATGCACTTTACCATATTGGGAAAGCTTCCTTTGATCCCTATCTTTTTGAGTGTTTTATCAAGAAAGGGTGCTGTATTTTTCAAACGCCTTTTCTCCATCGATTGAGACAATCGTGATTTTTCTTCTTCAGTTTATCAATGTAGCTTATTATACTAATTGATTTTCTTGTCTTGAACCATCCTTGCATACCTGTTATAAAACCCATTTGATTGTGGTATATAACTCTTAATGTGCTTTTGGATTCTGTTTGCAAATATTTTGTTGAGGATTTTTGCATCCATAGTCATTAGAGATATTGGTCTGTAAATTTTTTTTTTTTCTTTGTAGTGTCTTTATCTGGTTTTGGTATTAGGGTAATGGTTTCATAGCATGAGTTTGGTAGTATTCATTCCTGCTCAATTATAACACTTTAAGGGTGATAGATAAAAACAAATGAATATAGCACCAAGCATTAAGCTTCTCTCTTTTTTGGTGCAGGGTGGTACTATAGTGAGGGACTCAGCAAATCATCACAGCTTTCAAGTTTCCAGTTCATCACCCTTCACCCTGCAGACATGGTAGAAGCAGCAATAGTCCTAAATGTGGAACTGCACAGAACAAGACTACTACATCATAGAGAACCAACATGAAAGAAAATACAATGGCCAATACATTATGACTATTTTTTTGAATGAAACTCGCTTTCTTGACTTAGTTACCAGATTAGTTAGAGATTATACATTAAAAGTGGGACACGATAAAATGGTAAAAAAATAAGGTACATAAGAGCTGGTATTATGAACATACATCATCATCAATGTAGACCCATGCCTTCCCTCTTAGCACTTACAGTTTAGTAAGGAAGGAAAACATTTAAAAGATAACAGTGTTGAATATAATAATAGTAGAAATACTAAGGTGGCAGGGACACCTAATCAAAAGACATATAGGACAATGTCACCAGTAGAAAATAGATTGTTGTTTAAGAAATTGGTTTTTGCAGTTAAATTCATTCTAAAGCAGATGCTGGGAACTTATTGTGATTTTCTATCTCCTGAATCTTTTTCTCTCACACATTTTTGTGTCCTATTTTCATAGGTTCTGACCTCTGCTAATAAAACATTCTTTCAGTAATCATGCTGATATTGACAACATAAAGACCATTAAGAACCCCTTTATTAACCTTCTTAGATAACATACATTCATAACTTCTTACAGGGCTGTGATCTTGACTAGAGAGCAAGTTGTTGCTTATTTTGCTTCTGTACCTGTAATTCCTGGTAAAAACATGAATATATTCATAAATGATTCAAATCTATTAACATTGGAATTTCAGAGCTAGAATTGTCATTAGATTAACATAAAAAAAGATTTTGACAAGGAAAGTGATGCCAGGAGAATGAAGCAAATTGACATCCAAAGTCACAGAAGAATTTTAGGGACGAGATTCAGTTAAAACCTAAGGCTCAGGACTTGTAGCCAAGATTTAAGGTAGGCATGCATAAACTTTCATGAAATAAAACCTTAACACAAAAATATTAGATATATGAAAGATCACTTGGCAATTATTTTTGCCTTTTAGCTCCTTTTATCATGTTATTCAGGCAGGTTAATGGTGAAATCACTTATAAAAATACCAGTTGATTTTGTTTCCTCCATATACTCATCTTCTAGAAGTGGTTCTCAATCCTGGGATGTTTGAAAATATGTGGGGATATTTTATTTACTCAGTGACTGGAGGATGCAATTGGCATATGATGAGTGGAGGCCAGGAAATGATACAAGTCCTTCAATGCCTGGGATAGTTCAGCCTAAGGAAGAATTTCACCACCCAAGATGCCAATTGGTTTCCTTTGGGAATGCTTTTTTTAAGGTCTTTCTCACTGTTCTGGCAAGGCTCAATTATTTTTAGTTTAGTTGTTTTCATTTTATTTCACAGTTTTATAAATATTAAATTTTTTATGTTTGTGAGTTAGACTTTTTTTTCCTAAGTTAGGTTTTTATTTCCTCAAATATAATTATACAGCATATTCATAATAGAAGAGGACACAAAAATAATTTAAAAAATCAAATGTAATCTCTTACTCAGATACTCACACTGGGTAAGTTTTGATGTTTCTACTTTCAAGCATGTTTGTCTGTATATACATGTATATATATATACACATATATATTTACATGTTAACATATTATATATACATATGTTTGTAACTTGTTTTTGTTAATTAAACAATAAATCAGTAATATTTTTTCAAAGACATCAAGATAGTTTTTGGGAAATTATTTTAAGTGGTTACAGAGCAGTCCATCATGTAAATACATCTTTTCATATTATAAATGATGCTCAGAAGTACACCACTGTGCTTAAATCATTCAGCATGCCCCATGTTATAGCTAAAGGGTAAACTCTAGAAGTAAAATTAGCTAAGTCAAATTATCTTGAACAATGAGTACTGGAAATCTTAAATTACTTTGCTTTCTCATATACTTTTATATAAATTAAATACCAGATCCTTTCCATAACAAATAGATGTCATTAAAGAACACTGCAAAATCAAAATGATGAACAGGAGAGAGAGAGACTTCATGATATATTGCTAGCTACTTTTTTTCCTATCTTATTCTTTGCAGGACACCAATAGAATCAAAATTGTCCTGTTTTATTTATGTTGTTTTTACGATAATCTTTGATTTGCAATGTAAAAACATTTAACTGAGTCAAATAAAAAGACAATGATATTCAAAGATATGAAAATATATCAAGGAAACCATGGCTAAGAATTGAAAATGGAAACTGCAGAGTTCGGTGCTAAGACCATTGGGTCCCTGGTTCTACTCATCTTCATTTCTGCTGAGGATCTCAAACTCAAGAGAGGTTGAAGAATTTTATTAAAAGTCAGTGACAGAACCAGCAAGATGGCGGCAGATTAAGGAGCTCCTAGAATCAGCTTGTGCTACAGGGCAGTTAATAATCACGCAGAGCTACTTAAAGCACCCATTTGGGGGCTCCAGGAGACCAGAAGAGCATTCTGCAACATCCTTGAAAGAATGGAAGGAGGAGACTGCCCATCTGCAAAGAAGATTCATAAGTAGAGCATTGCACGCCACGGAGGCTGGTGCCCATCCTCCACTGGCAGCACAAGCCACCTTGGGAGCTATTCCGTGGCTGGAATTGGAAGCTCCACTTCCCAAAAACGGGGGAGGAAGAGACGGTTGGGCACCAACTTCAGCTACTGATGGGAAAACTTGGCTGGCTAAAGTATAACCTAAGAACAGCTAAAGTCTGAAACTGTCCAAGTCAGAAAGAGGCTTGCAGCTGCCATTTTAACTCTGCCCAAGGCATGAGGGGAAGCAGGGTGGACTGAAAATCACAATGCTGCCAGGGAGCTGCTTCTTTTAGATTGCAGCTCTAGCCTAAGCCCCAGTCCCACCTCTGGGATGGAGGAACCTGGACATCCTATGCCAGTCTTTCTGGGAAAATACAGGCCATGCCACAGAGGCTGGTGATGATTCTACTCTGGTGGCACAAGCTGCCTCAGAAGCTGTTCTGTGGCTGGAGTTGGAAGCTCCATTTCCCAAACATAGGGGAGGGAAAAATGGTTGGCCACCAACTTTAGCTACTGATTAGTAAATCTGGCTGGCTAAAATAGCTAAAGAATAGCTATTCTCTATTAAAATAGAAAATTTTAATAGAGAATAGCTATTCTATTAAATAAGAATAGCTAAATTCTTATTTAGCTATATAAATAGCTAAGAATAGCTAAAGTTTGAGCTTGTCCAGGTCAGAAAAAGGCCAGTAGCTGCCATTTTGACTCCACACCTGGCATGAGGGGAAGCCGGGCTGACTGAAAATCACAATGACAGTAGGGACCGGCTTCTTTCACCTAGATTGGCCTGCAGTCCTAGCAGGGAGGAGGCTGGCAGGCCCTGCTCCAGCTTCTCCATGTAACTGCAAGTACAATTGGCTGGCACAGACTGAATAGTTGGTAGTCTACCAGGGTAACTGCATTCATTTTGGACTTGCATGGCATAGAGTGCTGCCCACACCTACAGCTCCATTCCTGCCCCAGGCAGGGGAGGAAGGGGCGTGAAGATTCATCAGTCTCTCTGGGCAATTAGAGTTTAGGCCCGCACAACTTGGATTATTACACACGGCTGTGGTTCTTCCCCTACTCCTGGCAAAGGAGGAAGTGGGAGAAGCTTCATCTGTCCCTTGGGCAATGCAGGCAGCTTGAGCCTCCACAGCTTACAGCACCAACTACATCCTTGGATCCTACTACACAACTAGCAAGGGAGAAAGGGCAAGAAAGCCCTAAACTAGAGAGAAACTGCACCCAGAATAAATACATCTATTAAGCCAGATGCCAAGACACCAACAAAAAACTACAATCCACACCAAGAAACAGGAAGATACAGCCCAGTTAAAGGAAAAAGATAAACCTCCAGATGACATTAAGGAGTTGAGACAGCTAATCATAGATGTTCAAACAAATCTCCTTAATAAATTCAATGAGATGGCTAAAGAAATTAAGGATATTAAGAAAACATTGGATTAGCACAAAGAAGAATTTGAACGCATACATAGAAAAATAGGAGATCTTATGAGAATGAAAGGAGCAATAAATGAAATTAAAAATGCACTGGAATCATATAATAGCAGATTTGAGGGGCAGAAGAAAGGGTTGGTAAGCTTGAAGAAATGGCCTCCAAAAGTGAACATACAAAGGAACTGATGAAGAAAAGAATGGAAAGAATTGAACAAGGTATCAGGGAACTAAATGACAGCAAGAGACATGCAAGCATACATGTCATGGGTGTCCCAGAAGGGGAAGAGAAGGGAAAAGGGGCAGAATGAATATTTGAAGAAATAATGGTAGAATATTTCCCAACCCTATTAAAGGACAAGGATATCCATGACAAGAAGCACAAAGTACTCCCATCTGAATAAATCCAAACAGTCCAATTCCAAGGCACATACTAATCAGAATTTGAAATGCCAAAGACAAAGAGAGAATTCTGAGAGCAGCAAAAGAAAAGCAATGCATAATGTATAAAGGATACCCAATAAGATTAAGTGCCAATTTCTCATCAGAAACCATGAGGCAAGAAGACAGTGGTTATGATATATTTAAGATTCTGCAAGAGAAAAACTTCCAGCCAAGAATCTTATATCCAGCAAAATTGTCTTTCAAAAATGTAGGTGAGTTTAGAATATTCATAGATAAACAGAAACTGAGAGAGTTTGTAACCAAGAGACTGGTTTTGCAGGAAATATTAAAGGGTGTGCTACACTCTGAAAAGAAAAGAAAGGAGAGAGAGGTTTGAAAGAAAGTCTAGAAATGAAGATTATTTCAGTAAAAGTAACTAAAAGTCTCAAAAGAGTGCTGAAAATAAATATGACAGATAAAACCCAAAGGTCAAAGTGGATGAAATAATAACAGCCTTTACAGTAATAACATTGAATGTTACTGGATTAAACTCCCCAATCAAAAGACAAAGACTGGCAGAATGGATAAGAAAATATGAGCCACCTATATACTGTCTCCAAGAGACTCACCTTAGACCCAAGGATACCAGTAGATTGAAAGTGAAAGGCTGGAAAAAAAGTTATTCTATGCATTCAGTAACAAAAACAAAAAACAAAAAGCCAGAATATCTATACTTAGATTAGATTAGATGAAATAGACTTTAAAAGACACTAGTAATGTGCAATCTGAGGAGGAAGTCAGGAAAAAAAAAACTCCATTTACTATAGTGACTAAAAGAAACACATATTTAGTGACCAATGGACTGCGGTTAACAGTAATAATGTAATATTCATACATCTAAACCAAAGATGTACTGTGTTGATAATGGAACACAGTACAACAGAGTATGGAAAGTGTGTGCCAAATGTACACTATGAACCTGGTAATTGTCTGATGATATTATCTCATAATCTGTAACAAATGTTCCACCACAGTGTGGTGTGTTGCTAGAGGAGCATTGTATGGGAATACTGCACATACGCATGATTGTTTTGTAAGTTTACAACTTCTGTCATAAAAAAAATATTAAAAATAATAATAGGGTGGGTTGGGGGAAAATACACCAAAAATAAGATAAGGACTATTTTCAGTAGTAAGATTTTGATGATATTCTTTCATTATTTGTAGTAAATGTCTCACATGCAAGGTGTTGGTAGAGGGCTGATGTATGCGACCACTGTATGATGTTATGCATATTTTCTTTGCAAGTTCACAACTTTTGCTTTATACTTATTTTTTATGTAGGTTCATATATAAATGATATAATAATAATAATAACAATAATAGGGTAGGTTGGGGGGAAAATACACCAATGTAATATACTTTAGTTGGTAGTACTATGTTGAGGATGCTCTTTAATCATTAGTTTAAAATGTTTCAAAAAATGCATGGTATTGCTTGTACAGTGAGGTATGATGTCCCCGTATGATGTTATGAATGTTTGTTTTGTAAATTCACAACTATTACTATATACTTATTGTTTATGTATGTTTATGTATGTGTGATATACTTCAATAAATGTCAAAAAAAAAGAAAAAAAAAGTCAGTGAGAAAAGCAGGCTTAGCATAGGAGTATCCTGGCTTCACGGAGCAAGTCCCCCCCTTGCTTAGCATACCAGTGGCTCTTTGATTGCCACAGGGAGACATTCTTGGGGAGCATCTACTGTCTGTGGAGAAAAAAATAACTTGCCTTAACTTTCAGGGATTAAAACACTGAAGACACGCATAAAAACTATTGCTGCATGAATAAATAAATGTATAAATAAACAAATTTATTATGTAAGTGGAGAGGGAAACATTTATAGACTAAATTGTAAGTCAAGTCGATGAGTAACACTAAACTATCAAATTGGATCACCTGCATGTAAGTGTCAAAGGGTTATTTGATTCTTTGATTCTAATTCCTAGGTAGCTGTTTTAGAAAATGGCCATGAAGACAAACTCTGACAATAGTTATAGAAAAAGACAAATCTTTATGTAATTTTATCTAAGATGTCTTTTTGGCCAATTCTCACTAATTCTCAGTAGGAAGTCTAGATTCTTTTTCAACTCTTCGGTAGACACAACCTACATGTTGTGTTTATGCATGCTACCCTTTACACCCACCATTACCATCGGGTCTCATTAAACCCTCTTTTTGCTTACCATATGTTATTTATATTCACCAGTTTCCTTTTTAAATTCTGTCTCATCACAGAAATCTATTCTGATACACCACCCTGCTCAAAGTTCTTTATCTAGCTTCTGAAACTTCACAACACTAATAATTTGATTTATCCCATTTATTCTTTTCACTTAAAGCCTCATATATTTCTGCCTCTGTGTCCTTTTTTATCTTCTCACAACTTCACAGATGGTACTGATCAGATGTTTGGGCATTTTTGCATCTCCTTGAATGTCTTTCAAGGTACATTATATGGGTAAGATGTTCAATTAATATTTGTGGTGTGATTGGAACTTGAGATCTTTTTTGTTTTAAAGATCTTAAATATCTATCAATGTCACTTGGCTTGTGGAATTGATGTGCACTTTAAGACCTCAAATGCTTTCTTATGCAATTAAAATTCATAATTTATTTAAAAATTTATGTCCATGTATCAACTGGCGCAAGTTTCACAATAATCATTCAATGAGTTAGTTGATCTAAGTATTTGGGTCTGTGCTCACAAGTTACAACATATAACTGCTATTTTCTTAAAAGATAAATTTTACTGAAGTTGCTACCTCCTCTTTGGGCTTTATGTTATGACTTCTGAAAATAGTCCTATTAATAATTAACTTTTGCCTTATGACTTCTTTTTGAAAATCATTTCAGTGTTTTACAACTCTTTCACTTGCCTACATTTCAGGTTTATGTATAGCTATATTTCAAATATAATGAATCTAGAAAAATATATCACTATTTCAGATGTAGCTCTTCAGAAAAAAATAAACTATCCCCTGCAAATTCATTCTACGTAGATGAAAGTTTGAAAATGAATGTATAACTAGTAAATTGATGTGATTTTGGAAAAGGAAAGGGAATTCTATTCCATGCTCTTGAAGGAAACAGAATAACAAACATGCAAATCTTGAAATTATCTATAGTGTATGAAATTAAATTAAATAATATCAATTCAAACCAGCTTAGCATTAAAATTATAAGGCAAAGTAGGTTTTATTCTAGGAATGCAAAGATGGTTCAAAACTAGGAAATTTATGTATCACATCATTAAGTGCAAAGAATGCATTTTATTTAATTCATTGGTTATTTATACATTTTATATACCTCAAAGTAATGCAGAAATCAAAAGATACTGTTATATGATTTAAAGTATATAACTGAAAATATAAATATATTAGCAAAATGTCTAACTGGGAATTAGAGATCCATCAAAGTTTGGCCTTGGTATTTGGAAAAACTTTACTCTGGTTTTGACTTCAAGCTTTGGGAATTCCCATAGGAAAATAAATTTTTCAAAGTCATTTCGGGTTTACTTGAACTTGAACATAATCATTAATCTTGTGATACCATAGTTTACCATCATCACCAATCAATGTAAGTACTTTTATAAACAAGCATGCCATTAATATTTATTGTTAATATTTCTTTACCATCAAAGAGAAGTAACCATCTTAAATGCAATTTGAAGTTACCTTACCTGTTGAAATTCACTTAGTCACTTGAATTGTTATTGTTTATGTTATTACAAGAATAAAACACCTCTATAATTGATGAGTAATGTTAGTTTGAAATTTTATAAAACACAATTTTAATAACTCCCAAATATTTAAATAAATATGGAAATATGTAGTTAACATATAGAAATATACAGTTAATATTAAGATAGAAGGCATTAACTATGCAACATCTGGAAAAACATTGTATCATTTTGTAACAAAATTATGTTTATTAAAGTTTAAAAACACATCACAGAAATAAATGGCTCCATTGTGGGAAGATGGCATCAGACTAACAGGCAGAGCTCAAATCTCTCACAAAAACAACAAAGAAAGAGGAAAAAGCTTCCTGAGGGATCTGCTTTGGGGGTCACCAGACAAGGGCAGTGCTACACAACTCTCAGGAGAATGAGGGATAGAGAAACAAAGAAGCCAAAACAACAAACGTGTTACCAAGCCCCTGCTGTGGCTAGAAAGGGCCCTCCTTCCCCACCCCCAAGATATTAAGCTTGGATAAAATTTCTGGCTCACTGCAGCTGACTGTGAGGAGAACAGACATCTTCCTCCCTGTCAGGGGAAAAGGGAGGGAAGTCAGGGGCGGGGTGGGATGTGGGGATGGATAGTCCTCAGTGAATACAGCCAACACAGTCTGCTTTGAATTTCTGCTCTGGAGATTCAACACAGGAATGGAGGAACGCTGAGACTGACACACCTCTGTGGAAAGGTTGCAAATGAGTGCCATCTGCTGGCTAGTCTGGAAATTGCAAGGACAAAAACTTTACAGGTGTCTCTGTATCCTAACCCTTGGGAGAAAATCAGCACACCATCAGTGAGTCTGTGGCCTGCCTTTGATAACTTAAGCTGGGCAATTTTAAAGACCTAGATTAAGATGAACCAAATATCAAAGAAGAGCTGTGAAGAAAAAAAACAATAAGCAAGAGAGACAAATTGGCCATCAGAATAAATTCACCAACATATTCAAATTTCTAGGCATCAGCAAAAAATTACAAGCCATACTAGGAAACAGGAAGAAATGGCCCAGCCAAAGGAACTAACCAAATAACTTGAAGAGAGAAAGGATTTTAGGCAATCAGTGATAATCACACAACTCTCCTAAATCAGTTAAAATTTTTAAAGGAAACATGGCTAGAGAAATAAAGGCTATAAGAAGACACTAGGTAAGCATTAAAAAAAAAAAATATATATATATATATATATGTAAACCTGAAAAGAAAAGTAACAACTTTAAGGGAATAAAAGACATGATGGATGAGATTTTAAATGCATTAGAGGCACATAAAAGCAGATTTGAATTGCTCAAAGACAGAATTAGTGATTTTGAAGACAGAATATCTGAACTGGAAAAGACAGGAGAAAAAAAAGAGAAGAGAATGGGAAAAATGGAACAGGGCCTTAGAAAACTGAATGACAATGCCAAAAACACAAACATACACATTTTTGGGGTCCCAGAAGGAAAGAGAAAGGAAAAGGAGTAGAAAGAATATTTGAGGAAATAGAGACTGGAAACTTCCCAACACTTATGAAAGACATAAATATCAATATCCAAAAAGACAACACACCCCAAACAGAATAAATCTGAATAAGCCTACGCCAAGACACATATTATTCAGCATGACAATTATCAGAGATAAAGAGAGGATTCTAAAAGCAGCAAGAGCAAAGCAAAGCATCACATACTAGGGAAACTAGATAAGATTAAGTTCTGACCTCTCATCAAAAACCATGGTAGTGAGAAGAAAGTGTATGATGTTTTAAGGTACTGAAAGAGAAAAACTGCCAGCTAAGAATTCTGTATCTGGCAAAACTGTCCTTAAAAAATGAGAGTTAGTTCAAAGACATCACAGACAAACAAAAACTAATCAAATGTTACCAAAAGACCAGAATTACAAAAGATACTAAAGGGAGTGCTGCAGCCTGAAAGGAAAAAACAAGGGAAGGAGATTGGGAGAAGAGTGTGAAATGAAGATAATTAGTAAGTGTAAACTAAAGGGTAAGAAGACAGATAATAGAATGCTATGAAAACAGAGGGCTGAAGGGCAAAATGGATGAAGTAAGTAAAGCCTTTACAGTAATAACATTGAATGTTAATGGATTGAACTCCTCAACCAAAAGACATAGACTAATAGAATGAATAAAAAAATATGAACCATCTATATGTTGTCTATAAAAGACATACCTCACATGTAAGGACAAAACCAGGTTAAAAGTGAAAGGTTGGAAAAAAGATATTCCACGCAAATAGTGACCCAAAAAGAGCTGGAGTAGTGATACTAATATCAGACAAAATAGACTTCAAATGAAAAACAGTTGTAAGGGATGAAGAAGGTAATTATATATTAATAAAAGGGACAATTCTCCAACAAGAAATAACTATACTAAGTATTTATGCACCTAACCTGAGTGCCCCAGAATACATGAGGCACACACTGGAAAAACTGAAGGAAGAAGTAGATGTCTCTACAATAATAGTTGGAGACTTCAATACACCACTCTCAGTATTGGATAGAACATCTGGATAGAGGATAAATAAAGAAATAGAGAATTGAATAATATGATAAATGAACTAGACCTAACAGACATCTATAGAGCATTTCACACCAAAACAGCAAGATATACTTTCTTTTCAAGTATTCATGGACCCTTCTCCAAGATAGACCATATGTTGGGTTACAAGACAAGACTCAATAAATATAAAAAGATTGAAATTATACAAAACACTTTCTCTGATCATAATGGAATGAAGTTGGAAATCAATAATGGATGGAAAAGGGAAATTCATAAATATATGGAGTTTAGAAAACATACTCTCAAATACTCAGTGGGTCAAAGAAGAAAATTCAGCAAATACCTTGAGACTAATGAAAATCAGAACACAACATATCAAACCTATAGGACACTGCAAAAAGCAGTGCTGAGATGGAAATTTATAGCCCTCAATACTTACGTTATAAAAGAAGAAAGAGCTAATATTGAAGATCTAACTGCATACCTGGAGGACCTAGAAAAAGAACAGCAAACTAATCCCAAACCAAGTCAAAGGAAAGAAATAGTAAAGGCCAGAGCAGAAATAAATGAAATTGAGAACAAAAAAACAATAGAGAGAATCAACAAAACCAAAAGTTGGTTCTTTGAGAAGATCAACAAAATCAACAGAAACTTAGATAGACTGACAAAGATAAAAAGAGAGAAGATGCAAATAAACAAAATCTGAAATGAGAGGGAGGATATTACCACTGACCCTGCAGAAATAAAAGAGATCATAAGAGTATACTATGAAAATCTGTATGTCAAAAGACTAGACAATGCAGAGGAGATGGACAAATTCCTATAAACACACGAACCACCTACACTGACCCTAGAAGAAATTGAAGACCTCAAAAAACCAATCACAAGAGAATAGATTGAAACAGTCATCAAAAACCTCCCAAAAAGAGGAAAAAAAAAAAAACCTCCCAAAGATGAAAAGCCTGGAACCAGATGGCTTCACAGGTGGATTTTACCAATCATTCAAAGACAATCTTTTACGAATCTTGCTCAAGCGCTTCCAGAATTTGAACAGGAAAGAATGCCACCAAACTCATTCTATGAAACCAACATCACCCTAACACCAAAACCAGATAAAAATATTACCAAAAAAAAGAAAGTTGCAGACCTATATCTCTAATGAATATAGATGCAAATATCTTCAAAAAAAAAAAAAATACTTGTAAACAGAATCCAGAAGCACATTAAAAGAATTATACACCATGATCAAGTGGGTTTTATCCCAGGTATGCACAAGTGCTTCACACAAGAATATCAATTAGTGTAATCAACTACATTGAGAAACTGAAGAAGAAAAATCACATGATCCTTTCAATTGATGCAGAAAAGGCATTTGACAAAATACAGCACCCTTTCTTGATAAAAACCCTCCAAAAGATAGAAAAAATACTAGACTGGCCGCTATTAAAGTCTGAAAGGTGTAAATGTTGAAGAGAATTGGAGACATAGGAACACTTATTCACTGCTGATGAGAATGTAGAATGGTATAGCCACTGGGTAGGACTGTTTGGCAGTTCCTAAGGAAGTTGAATATAGACTTGCCATGCGACCCAGCAATATCATAGCTAGGTATATACCCAGAAGAATTGAGAGCAGAGATATGAACAGACATCTGCACATCGATGTCCATAGCAGCTTTATTTACTATTGCCAAAAGTTGGAAATAACCCAGGCATCAACTGATGAATGGATAAACAAATTGTGGTGTATACACATGATAGAATATTATGCAGCAGTAAGAAGAAATGAAGTCATGAAGCATATGATGACATGGATAAACCTAGATGATATTATGCTGATGAAGCAAGCCAGACACAAAAAGACAAATACTGTATGATTGCTCTATTATGAATTAAATATACTCTGTAAACTCATGGTGATAATAATTAGAATATAGGTCACCAGAAAATAGAAGGAGGGTTACGAATGGAAAGCTGGGGGTTAAACTGTGCAGAATTGGTAAAAGGGTTATCTGTAAATCTTTAAAATCAATAGAAATGGTGAAAGCATATCATGATGTTTGTAATAAGCAGAGCTATTATATGGTTATGACAATGTTTGAAAAGGAAAGTCTAAGGTCATATATAGTACTAGAAGGAAAGCTAAAAACTGTAACATGGGATTGTATAAGATAGTAAAACCTCATGTAAGACACAAGTATGGATTATATTGCATATATAAGATTGTTTTTACAAAGTATTAAGTACAAAGATGCTAAGAGAAGAAAAAAAATAGCACCTATGTGTGGCAGGGGAAGCATAGAGAGATGGAAAATAATGAGTTTCGTTTGTTTTTTGTTTATTATTATTATTATTATTATTATTTTAAGATTTATTTATTTATTTATTTATTTATTTATTTATCCCCCCCTTGCTGCTTGTGCTTGCTGTGTCCATTCGCTGTGTGTCTTCTCCGTGTCTGCTTATCTTCCCCTTGTTGTGAGGTCCCACTGCATCAGCCCCTCGCGCCGCACAGGCCGGCCTACCCTCGCAAGGAGGCCCCGGGAAGCGAACCCGGGGCCTCACACATGGTAAACGGGGGCTCTATCAGTTGAGCCACACCCGCTTCCTGTTGTGAGGGCTTGCTGCATCAGCCCACTAGGCTGCGCGGGCCGGCCTGCCCTCACAAGGAGGCCCCGGGAAGCGAACCCGGGGCCTCCCGTATGGTAAATGGGGCCTCTATCGACTGAGCCACTCCCGCTTCCCTATTATTATTATTATTGGAATAATGAAAGTACTCTAGGAATGACTGAAGTGATGAATGCACAAATATGTGATTATATCAAATACCATTGATTGTACACTTTGGATGGATTTATGCTTTTTTAATATGTATCAATAAATTGATTTGTTAAAAAACCCACAAAGCTATATATTTATTTATGTCACAAATTCTGATCTTTTTATAATTTCTTGGTGTACAAACCTTCATAACACTAAGTCAAAAAGCGTTTAAAAATTACATTTAGTTTTTAGTTATCTGTTTCCTTTTAGGCTATGATTTTTATTTTGAGAATAAATTAAATGTAGAATGTCAATTTTATAATACTAAAATTTAATGATGATAAACAAAAAACAATGAACAAGAACGTTTGTGAAAAATCATCCTTGGCCCAGATAAGACAGAGAGGTGGAGTTCTCTGATATTACAGATCTTAAAGAATAAAAACTGAGAATGTGTACTATCCTCTCTTTAATGTGATCCTGGGTTCATAGGAAGTAAGTAGTATGGTTTTCTGTTAGAATTTTTACATGGACAGAATTAGTAGTCACAGCCATTGAGGCATCCATTTATTTATTCAGATTTTTTTTTGTTGTTGGAGGTATCAGGGATTGAACCTGGGACCTGGTACATACAAAGCAGATGCTCAACCACTGAGCTACACCCACTCTTCCCATTTATTTATTAACTAATTCACTCATCTATTGATCATTCCAAATACTTATGAATTATAAGGGGACATTTTGTGAAACTATGTATAGACACTGTATTCCATGCTGGAAAGACATAAAATCAAGACATTAAGAAGACCATAGTGTATGGAAAAAGATTTGATTAAATAGACTGTTCCAATACAAATATAATTAGTCTATAAGGTAAGAAATTTTTATCTTTCAAGCTCAGGGAAATCTTTCATGGACGTCTTTATATAGTGCCCATGCTTTGCCCATGCTTGACATCCTTCTAAGATGACTCCTAAGAACCTTTTCATGTTTTTTAATGTTGTCATGTATTTCAAATAAAGAATGAATGACTCTTCTAAGGGGATATTCTGCACTGAAATAGACAAACTGGATTAGAAATCAAGACTTGGGTTGTAATCCCATCCCAACACTAATTAGTTTGTTTTTTTTTTTTACAGGTAAGTTGCTTATTTTCTCTGGACCCAAATTACCTCAGTACTAAAATAACTGGTTAAATAAGATTCTCCTAGATCTAATACCTCATGAATCTTATAATTAAGAATGATAACATGTGGCCATCTTAGTACCTCTCTTCTATGGATCAAGACTTTAGAAATGTAGCACAATTTCAGGGACAGAAAAACTCTAGTTTAGATATAAACTTTTCAATGTTTTCTGTTTGAAATTGTACAATTATAGTTTTTATTGAATAATTTGTACATGCTGTTTTATATGGTAAAACTCTATAAGTTAGCATTGAAATTACAACTCAATTTTTTTAGTTGATCAACAATTTATTTGGTAATATAGATGAAATATAGACCTATACAAAGAATGATCTGATAATTATTTGTTGTGTAATTCTCCCCATTAGTAATACTTAAACCAAGAATCTGGTTTGTGTTCCATTGAGTTGCAGTACGTTTTCATGTGATTTGATCAACAAAATAACACCATGTCAAGCTTGTTTTCTTTTCCTCCCTCCCTCCTTCCCTCCTTCCCTCCTTCCCTCCCTTCCTTCCTTCCTTTCTTCCTTCCTTCCTCCTTTCCTTTTCCCTTCCCTTTCCATAACAGCTTTCCTTTTCCCTTCCCTTCCCTTCCCTTTCCACAGCAGCTCAATGATTTGAGGGCTGGTTAGTACAATACAGAGAACCTAAGGGGAAAGTACAAAAAGGTACTTAATAACAATGTCAGTTCTCATCTCATATGGTTACAACCATGGATATTACTAATTTTTGTGTTACACATTTTTCTTTAGAATGTAAATCAAGGCCATTAACTTGAACTTGAGGTACATGCATAATACAAATGCAACTTTATGCACAAAGTTTTTTAAAGGAGTATAGATGGAATAAAGGAACTCTGGCCAATGATAATTCTAGAAGCACAAAGCAGCCATGATTTCTTATGTGAAATAACAAAAAATGGTGTATAATACAATGAAAGATCATCAAATATATGGCCAAGTTAAGTTTATCTGTGGTATGACTGATTCGGAGGGGACAATGTAATTCACATTTTAATGGTGTCAGCTATAATGGAGGCATATCTTTAGTGAATCTAGGTACTGGATCTTCATTTGAGAATCACTATAATCAAAACTGTTCTTGAAAATTCCTTAGAAAAAACGCCACTTTGGAGCACAGCATACAATCTCTTCGTACTTTACTTCCAACCTAGTTAATATTCACATATTAGAATATATTGTTCTCTTCACTTGAGTACCAGAGAAAAAAGTTGGCCTACAATTAGGCGTCATTTTGTATGAAAATATGTGTAATAGCGCCAGGAGAACAACATAGGAATTCATGTTGAATTGAGGGAAGAGCTGATTCATGTCTCAAATTTTACATAGACAAGGGCACAAATACTCATTGAGTAAAATGGTGGGCTGAATTTCCTTTGCCTCTGAGATTATTTTTGGTTTCTTTCTTCATATGTAGCTGAATTTGTTTAAATAACGTGTAATTTATGTCACTGCAATATATTTAAAATTTAGTGACTTTATTATTTATGTCCATATCTACTTGCTGATATGGAAAAGGCCATAATTTCAAACCCTTGTTAAATGCATTCTGCCTCCTAATAAAAACTAGGTGTTTAAAAAAATGTATTGATCATGAGGGAGTAGGGCAAGAGATATGTCTTCCAATTCAGGCCAAGAGTAGATCCTGAGAATAACAGTTGTGTAGCATCATCTTAGCTTAAAAAGAATGATAGTGTAATTATCTCTTTAATGAGTACTCTTTTTTCTATCTGGTAATCACAATCCTTTTTATATTAAGTTAACCAATGATGTTCAATATTTTAAAAGAGAAAAACCTGCTACTTCACAGAAAAGCATGGCTGATATTTAATAATAATTTTGTGTGCAATATGATCCATTTCTGAGGCCAACTTACCCTCTTTTCTCCCAATTAATTTTAATTCTTATTCAGGGAATTTTTACTCAATACCGCCTACAGTAAATTATTTCATTCTTGTTAGCCACACTAGGTAATTATTCTTGTTCTTTTAATAATATGCTCACTTGAAAAGAAGAAGAAGGAAGAAAAACAGAGTCATTATTATTTTATACTTTATAGTTCTGAATCATAAAGATATTCTTGATTTGTGGAATTAAAGTAGTAACCTTACGTGATTAGGTGAGCTAAGTAATATATCAGTAAGACATAATATGATAAACATGAATCAAATTCTTTTTTATTTTAATATGAATTAATTATTTGAATTCAGGGTGTACTTCAATGACATTATGCTGATAATGTAACCGATGCATTTTAAACAGAAATTCATATAAATAAAACAATCTTTGAGAATTCATGACACATGAAATCATTAGATAAATGATATTTTATTATTATTTCTAGCCCCATCCTAATGGTTATTCAGAAGAACTAAGGTTTAAATTTTCCTCCACTTCTGAGATGTTATGAGTTCATATAACACACAATCAGGTAGGGTGAAATGACCCTGACTGAGTCTGGGATAATTGTTGACAAGGACCCTCCAGAAGGAAAAATATTTTTCAGAATTTTTGTATGAAAATAATAGTGTTAGGAACTCTAAAAAATCAAAAGCACATTGAAAATATTAGGGTAGAAAATGGAGGTTGTTTTTATTTTTGATGAATCATGTGATCCAGACATGACAGGTAGTAGTAGCATCTAATATGTAATTACATATGTTTCCGGCTTTGTCATAAAACTCAATTAGATTTTAAAGTTTCTGTTATGAACTTTTCTGTACATCCCCATTACCTATAACAGTAGTTTCCCTGGGAGGTGAAGAGGCAGATGGAGGGAAAGAGATGCCCTGGGGAAAGGTGCAAAGGAAGGCATGGAGGACGGTTTCTACAATACACTTGTCGTATTACAGATTTCAGTTTTTACTGTGTGTCTAACCAAATGAAGGCACTGTTTGATAATTTTATTTAGTTGGCACTAAACTAAGCCACATAAAATTAACAAGTGTCTTAAAATGACTCTCCCAAAGAAGATAATACAAATAAAACAAGCACAAGGATCCAAGAAAATGGCAGAGTGACAGTGCTTTTGTTCTCTTTCAGCCACAATGTGTGGTGAAGTAATGTCGATGACAAGTCAGCAAACATAACTTGAAATTTTCAAGAAATATATTTTCATTTGAAATATAGATTTATATCCACTATTAAACACTGAATCTTATCCATGAATGTATATTTTATATTGTACATACTGTGCAATTATACACATGTTTTTGTCATCTATTTCCACCATTAATACAAAATATTTTTATGAACTAAATTTAGAATCTGACTCTGGAATTTATCCACAAATAATAAACTTTGTTTTTGAAAGCCATGAAGCATATTTAGTTAAATTGTTCATGAGAAAATAGTTAACACTATTTTTGTTCAAAAAAGAATTTTGTACTGTTAATTAGCAAAAAAAAATAAAAATAAATAACATATTGTTTATTTAGTTTTAGCGCTCCTTAGTTTTCATTTTTGGGTATGTTTATAATATACATTATATTTTCAAATGTAATGGGTTACATAACTCATAGATAAATAAAATATGTATATAGGGATTGTGCTCAATGTTGTTTTTTTAATAAAGATCCAAAAAGTTTGGAATCAATTTTTCAAAAAGTAAATATGATAATTAATGGCACCATTAGTAGAAGAAATGAAAATGTCAGGAAAATGCGTAACAATGACAAGGCAAATGGTGATGCCAAGATTCAAATTTAGGTCTCTGAACTCTGAAACTGGATTCTTAGTCATTTAGCATATGTTTTAGTTTCCTAGGTGGCTCAAAGCAGATACCATGAAATGGATTGGCTTAAACAATGGAAATTTATTAGCTTACAGTTTGAGACCAGGAAAATGTCCAAAACAAGACATCATCAAGGCAATGCATTCTTCCTGAAGACCAGTTGCTGGTGATCCTGGGCTCCTCTGCCACAAGGCAAGGCACATGGTGGTGTCTGCTGGTCTTTCTCTTCTCTTCCAGATTTGTTGCCTTCAGCTTCTTGCTTTTATGGCTCTTTCTTTGCCTGAATTTTGTTCTCTTATAAGGACTCCAATAATAGGATTAATGAATGAATGAATGAAGTGGGTCGCACCTTAACTGAAGTAACCTCATCAAAAGGTCCTACTTACAATAAGTTTATGCCCACAGGAATGGATTTAGTTTAAGAAAATGTTTTCTGGTGTGCATAAAGCTTCAAACCACCACAGCATGAAACATCATCTACATTTCAAATCCCTTAAATTGTCTTTCAGGTATGTGTACATTTGTCACTGCCTGCCTCTCCAGCCTCCTTTCTTGCAAGGCCAAAAAACATACCCAGTCATCAAGCTTCACAGAATTTCAAAGTGTCGTGCTTTCACTTCTGGACCTGAACCTGCTATTAATTATGCCTGAAACACTTGTTGTATTCCACCTTCCATCCCCTTATCTCCTGGATGATTCCTTACATATTCTTCAGAATTCAACCTTTTCATACTTCAGACTGAGTGTCAACCTAAGTTGCTTTGCATATCATATGGGAAGTAGTGTGTTAGATAACAATCACCCATTTTTTTATTGTTTGTGTTTTTAACTCTACTCTCAATGCTTTAGAATTATGTATCCTTTTCACTGTATCATTCCCATAGCACAATGTCTGTCACATAGTCTATATGTCAATAAACATGAATCCAATAAAGAGGAATGAGGCAGGGTGAGAGAAAATTATTAATAAAGAATTCTCTACTACATTTGCAAATGCCAACAAGCCGTCTACCACCACCCAGTGCTTTCACCAAAGGTGCACAAAAAACCCACCGCCGATGCACCTGTGAAAGCAAAGATGACTGACTCTAAATTCATAAATGCAAAAGGACACTGCTATTGGTATAAGACCAGAGATATGATTTCTTCTTGCCCCATATTAGAGAAAAGAGCATTCTAGGAAAAGAATAAGACT
The DNA here is from genome assembly GCA_029593785.1 of Cabassous unicinctus. Lineage (NCBI taxonomy): Eukaryota > Metazoa > Chordata > Mammalia > Cingulata > Chlamyphoridae > Cabassous > Cabassous unicinctus. The sequence goes on along the minus strand of JAQZBX010004137.1, from coordinate 14,217 downwards.
TGGAGAAAGTTAATCCAATTACAGCAAAATACAATGTTTAGGCACTTTTTTCATTGCTACGTATAAACCACGAACAGTAGAATGAGAAATAGGGGTTTGGGGATTATGAGTCAGGTTCTCTGGTTGACACTTACAGAAGCAGACTCAGAGTTGTGTCCCAAACTTAAAAAAGTGACAGGGCATCAGAAATGTTCCAGTTATGTTCCTGTGGATGTTATGATTCTTGCAGGAGGTGCTAATATTCCCACAACTCCAGGGTAGACATATTGGTGAGCTGGAGATAGGATGAGATCAGCAAGTTAGGGAGGCATACAACAGATGGCTAGTAAGGGCAATCCTTTATGTGGACTTCTTCTACCAGATTCCTGCCACAACTGGCTTAGGGACTGTCCCACCTAGAGACTAGAATTTGGACCAGGAATCAGATAAAGAAAGCACCTGCAAGTGAGAGAAATTTGAATATTGGATGAGATTTACTGATTTATGAACTCTACAATGAATCAAGAAATTATTGGAATTGGATTGAGAATGTCTGGAGTCGACTATATTACATGTTGGAATTGGAGGTAGAATGTAGGTTTGTGAAAACATGATATTGCATCCTTGGTTCTAATTAATTTATTTGTTATCAACTGTAGCATGAAGCCTATGTTAGTGAGTCAGCTCAACTAGTTCTGACATGGAGCCGTTATTTACCATATCCTTTTGAAGAAAACTGAGTCCATCTTAAAGAATCCAATTTTTCAAGTCCTTGGACTTGAAAACAGGAGATAATCCAGAATTTTCAAATCCTCACACACACATACATTACTCCAGCCTTTTAAGCTAATGCTGTATATTGCATCTAACACACTTTCTAGTAAACAATTCATCATTGCAAATAAAGTCATATTTAATGTTTTTGGTGGTGGTGGTAATCCTCTTCTTACCCTATGTATAATTTAACTCATACCATAAATATTTGGGGCAGAAAATTCTTTTAAACCTGAAAATTGATATCTATGTTATGGGAAAGTTAAAGTAGTGTAAAAAATTAAAATGACTTCACCTGACTCCCATCTTCAACCAACTGTTTCTATTGAAGAAACATGGAAAAATAAAATGCACATTAAATATATGCAATTAACTCCCTAAAGGTTTTATTTCATTTTCTTTATCAAGCGTAGAAGTCAAATATTTATCCTTTTGAAGCCTTGTAAGTGAAGATTAAAGCATTCTAACATGCTATCTACAGGTGTGCCATAGTGAATTATGATCCTCACATAATCCCTGGAATGAAAAAGCCATAATGAGGAACACACTGTTAATCAGTTCAGTGGCACAGAAGATCAATCTTTGATTCATATATTCACAACCCTGTTTATTTGGTCACATTAGAGAGCAGGCTGGGTGTTGGAATGGATTCTTAAAAATGATAGATGTAGTTGTCAAAACTGTCAAGGTCAATGTATAATGTTCATAAAAGAACCAACCCAATTCAAGCACCTTCCATTTATCATTCATGCAATTTGATCCCCAGTTCTCTTTATAATAACAGACAAAGAAGGAACAACTGCTGTGTTCATTCCAGTGAACTCTTGTGCACTTTTAACTATCATTCAGGTCACAGCCTTTCTCGAACTGGGATCATTTGTACCTAACTTTTTCTTCTCTGAAGATGTTGAAACTTTGAGTTGAAAGGTAGATTTAATAAGGACTAAACTGATTAATGACTGTGTATTTAATTGCTACATTTACATGTAGAATATTTAGAGATTTTAAATCAGATATTTTCTGATTCATCATTTATATTTACTCTAAACTTCAACATTGACAATTTTTGTCAAAAATTACTATTCTGATACCAGTATTTTATAGTTGAGTTTTTTTTATGCTATATGCAGCTATTAAGGTGCTAGGTATGTTTAAATTGAAAAATTCTCAAATAAATATGTATCATTATTCATTTGTTTTTGCTTGAACATCTTGTCTTCCTTTGTAATTAAGGAATTCTTGAACACTTTATCATAGATGCAGTTTTAGTTTGCTAAAGGCTGCCAAGGCAATATACCAGAAATGGGTTGGCTTTTACAATGGAGATTTATTAGTTTAAAAGCTTACAGTTTCAAGGCTGAGAAAAATGTCCAAAATAAGGCTTCATCAGGAGACCAGCTGCTGGCAGTCCTGGAGTCCTCTTGCACACAGCAAGGCACATGGAAGCATCTGCTGGGGCTCTGCTTCCCACTCCAACTTCTGTCTGTTGCTTTCAGCTTCTGGGTTCCTCAAGCTTTCTCTTTGCTCCTGTGGCTTTCTCTCTCCCAAGTTCAATTGATTTTAGATTCTGCCTTCTGCTCTCAACTTCTTAGAGTTTTTCTCTGTCTCTGTGGCTTTTTCCTGTGTTTCATCTCAATTATAAAGGACTCCAGTAAGAGGATTAAGACCTACTCAAGGCTATGACTTACTGAAGTAATCTATTCACAGGACCCTTAACTGAATCTATCTAATCAAAGTGTCCCACCAACAGTAGGGTCACAACTATAAGAATGGACCAACTTAAGAACATAATTTTCTAGGGTCCACAAAAGAATCAAATTACTACAGATGCCTTCAGTTAAAACTTTAAAATTAAGCATAATATTAATCCTATAGTTTTATAGAAGCAGCTGTTTGAAATTCCTGACTCTTTCTTGGTCATTAGATTTCTGTATTTACAACTCCTTCCTAAAAGTAAATTTGTGCTTGATATTAGGGCTAGAATACAAACTCCATGAGGACAAGGCTTGTTCCTCAAGGCCTTTATTTTGCTGTATTTTCATGCTCATATTGTGCCTCCTATGGTAAATCCTTGACTTAAATTCATAAAACAATTATCTTTTAGTTTTATCTTGTCTATTCCAAAAGAAACTGGAAAACAAAGAATTGTGATATCTCTGCTTGTGTTTTTCACCAACCATATGTCAGATAATGATGAATATATTACTGTAGAAATCAGATATACAAATCCAAAGGGAGATAGAGAATAAGAAGAAGAAAGTTAAATGTAAAGTCTCTTTGTTTCCAGATACTGCATTTGAAGCTCAGCATTCATTTTGAAATCAAGGAATGATCACACTCAATTCCAAGTCAGATTTTAACATGACACTTTAGGACAAAGAAAGCTAAGATAATAGTTCAAGCAAGTCATGATCTTTCCAATATAATTAACACTAATGGCAACATTAGCTCACTAAAAACACAAACAAAAATTCAAGTTTCATACCTATATAAAAATAAAAAGTACTACTTACACCTTTCCATCCATAATAACATACAAAAAACAAAAACATAAACATACAATAAAATGAAATACAGAAATTTCTCACACTCTAGAAATAATATTATTAAATCACAAAAGTGTTTCATGTAGTTTTTTATACACATTACTTTTTAGTGTTTTCCTACATTTGAAATAATTAAAAAATTAAGGATCACCCTTAAACATTAATTTTTGGCAAACTTGTTATTTCAATTGAAATCCCTTTAGAAAAGATATTTTAAATAAAATATTAGAAACATATTCCATGGATTAATTAGTACTTTTGGTGAAATCATACTTTTGTGTTCAGAATGATGTGTAATTTAACTTGTCTCCTCACAAGCAATGTAGAACCTCTATAATGCAAGTTACGTACTTTTCCCTGCCACAAACACTGTGGCGGAGATTTACTGTATCTGTGTATTATGTGCCTCCAAAGATCAGACTTCAAATAGAGAAAAAATATGCATGACAAAATTCTAAGATAGGGAGTGGTAAAGTAGAAGAATGAGTTTTTACTAATTCTGGGCCAATGCATTTGTATGTATTTAATATGTATTGTTTTTGCAGACTGTAAATTTTCAAATGTGAATATATAAGTGTTACCCAAAACATATATATTCTTAGTCATTTAATTAATCCACAACTTTACACTTTATGGAATCTGATGAGGGAATACCTTATCAGTACATAATTTCATGTTACACCAAAAAAAAAATCATTCAATATTCATTTTAATTAATCCAATAATATTAATTGCTTATGACTTCATTCTCTCCATTCCCAGTTGGCAACCTGAAAGGCAATTCTCACTCTAACTCAGCTCCTGGAGTGCCATCCACAAGAGTTGTCAGCTGGCCATGGATTTTGACCTCTGACCCACCACTTTCTTCCTTTAACAGCACTACCTTTGAACATTTAATGAACTTTGTACATGGTTAAAAAGATGTCAGCAGAGAGAAATGTCAGAACCTGCTGTGAAAAGTTCTATTGTTTCTATGCGTCTAATTGACCTTTCACATTACAAAAGATAAGAAATAAAATCAATAAGGTTATTTAGTAGCCAGTCCCAAGCAATCTTTATTATTAATATGCTAAACACATTGCTTTCAAGGTATTGACACCTAAACACCGCTAGAAGTATCAAAATGACTTCTCATTAATAACCATTATATTAATCACTGTTCCCCAGAACTAGAATCTGACTGTGAAATCCCCTGGTGGAAATTGCTATAATCGTTCAAACTACAGGAATGAATATTTGCAGCATAATTACTACTGTTGTATTATTGAAAAATATCCCATTAGATGGCAGCTTTTAGTTACATAAATCGTGTTGATTAATTTTTAATTTCCAGCATTTATATGACATTGCACAAGTAAAGATCTTTGATAATTTAAATGGTTAGCTGAGCAATTATTAAAATAACTTACAGCAATTCAAACGTTCATTTACTTACTAGAAGTGCCATACATCATTAACTCCTGATTAAAATAAAGTTTGGGAAATTGCGAGTAATGAATTGATCACTAAGATATTTATTTCTGGGTGTTTTATAAAAATATTCATGCCATGTCAGATGCCTCAGCTGTAATGATAAAGCTCTAGCATAAATGTTTCAAAGACAGGGAATCCAAATTATACTGGCAATGTGGCATCCCAGTCATGTGCTCAGGTATGCATTTGTGCCTCTGGGAAAGCAATTTAAATGGTCTATAACATTACAATTTTTAGCCATCCCAATACTCCTTTTATTTAAAACAAATAAAAAGGTTGCAGTACTGATGAGCAAAGAATGCATTTTCAGTCTTAGTTATGTAACTTGTTTTAACCTTTATTTTAATAGTGAATTCTTAGATAACCTTCAGTTTCCTCACTTATAAATGTTGGCAACAACTATACTTTGCTCATAATGCTGTACTAGGAGTAACATGACTCAAAATAAGCAAAGTACTTAGGTAATGCCCAAGATATAGTAAGCAACAAATAAATTTGCCCAAATAATAGCATTGCATATCCTAGCCATTCCAATATACGGCCATTATGCAAAGACAAATTTTATATAATATATATATATTTGTATATTTATATACAAAATAAATGTCCTTTGATCCTTAATATCTCCCTATGTTAGTCTCTAAAAATTAAATATAAAAACACCATGTACTTGGTTTTCAGCTGAATTGACCGCCAGTTATTAAGGTTTAAATAAAAAGAATGAAGATTTCAAAAGTGGATGACTATATATAAGAAACCACATATTTTCACCATTAGTAAATAATTACTAACAATTCCCATTAGAGATGCAAACTTTAGTAGGAAAAATTAAATCCAATATATTGTAATATTCTGTAATCTAAAATTTACAGTTCGAGATTCTTTTCTATTAGGTTGTGTAGTTGCTCCAAAAACAGAGACAGTCTTAAGATTTGAGAGGTTCAGAGGCAATTGACATTGTTCAATTGTATTTCATTTTCCTAAAATCAGAATAAATTTATTAAAATTTCATATATAAATATTTAATAAGCTTTTTGTAAAATAAACTCTGAAAAAATCAAGAAGTTGTCTTCATTGTCTTTCCCATCAAATAATTCATAGCTCAGTTGGAGAATAAAACAAGACTAATAATTGCAATACTGTGTGTCATGTGCTATAATCTGTACAAAGTTCATGTCTCAAGTGGAGAGGAAGAAAATTCTTAACTGGCTTTAGAGGTGTTTTGGAAAACTTCAGAAGGGATAGACATTTAACTGAATCTTGAAGGATAAAATTTACAGGAAGAATGTTTGGGAGAAAACCATTCAGGAGAAAAGAAACATGGTATATAAATAAGTAGAGTAGTTAAGGGTGCATATAATCCCATGTGCCCATTATCTGCAACATTTTAGATGCTCAATAAAAATTTGTTTGATGAATGAATAAACAAAGGAATGAATGAAAGGAAAAGTTAGGGTGACAGTCCTGGATGGGAGGAAAAAAAGCATCCTAAGAAGGGAAGGTAGAGCTTTGACTATAATTTTGCCTGTTTTTTTTCTCTACATTTTAGTGGTATTTTTCCAAATTACAAACTCTGCTTTTCTCTTTTAGTTCTTTCACAAATATTAGCCATGAGTGGTTCTTGAGAACATTGTTTTAATCTTTTGATATGTTAAATTCATTTCTGATATTCTTTGTATGCCATTCCAGGACCTGCACACCTACAGACACACTCAACTTTTGCTGGTTCTGCTCTATATTACAGGATGCTGGTCCCTGTGAGGTGTGGGTCCTGGGTTCCCATGTAAATTAGCAACCTGGTTGAGATCAGCCAAGAGACACTAAGGAGAGCAGAAGGCAAGAAGATGAGAGAAACTAGAATGCATCTCCACCTCCCTCTTTGGCAAGTGCTACATCTCCACAATCATTCTATACCCTGTCAGACAGGTCCACTATGTTTCCATCTTTTAAGTAGAGATCCTGTTTCCTGAACGCCAATAGCACCATTTCCTCCAAGTGTCTCCCTAACTTAGGATAGGCCATATAAAAGGAAAAAAAAATTCTTATTATATGGAATTTGGGTTAACTTTTGAAACTTTAAATATAGCATGTTTGTATCCAGTTGAATTATCATAGATAAGATGAAACCAAAGGCAAAAAAAACATTAAATTACTTCCCTGAAGTTTTATATCTTAACAGGTAAAATTGAGAGTAAAACCAGGTCTTTGATTTCCAATGTGGTGTTCTTCCTACAATACTATAGAGTCACCTCTTTAAATAAATTTGACAAAGAAATAACATATTATAGCTAACTCATGTCAGATGATTTTTTTTAAAAGCTAAACAATAAGCAACAAAAGAAACATTGTGCCAATAATGAGTTTTTTTAGATTTCCCATAATATAAAACTTAACTAACCATGGCTTATACAAAAAGGGATTTATATTTCTCACATTAGAACCAGTCAGAGGTAGGTAGTCATTGCCTTTGACTCAGTTGTTCTGTTACATGGGGTCAGCATCTCAGTGGTTCTTTTCCTATTTCCTCCATGGCATTATGTCTATGCTCAATGAAGGAAGAAGATGAGGGCCTCATAAGTCAAGTGTATCCTTTTATCAAGAAAGCAAAAGCTTTCCCAGAATGCTTAGCAGACATTTAAGTCTTATTGGTCTGAAGTGTGTCACATGACCACACAAGTTGCAATGGAGGCTCAAAAAGGAGGATTTTTTCCCTCCTTAATGGAGGCTGGCAAGTAAAAAGATGTTGGGAATGAGACAGCCAACAAAGGATAACAAAGGGTACCATTTTTAACCCCAGATGAGTGAGTAAGTATCCATTTTGAGAGAAATAAATGACATTGTCAAAAAAACTATGGACTGAGAAAATAACTTTGGGGCATTTTGGCTTGGTGGGTATGGAGTGTTTGTAAACGTAAACAAAAAAAGAAAGAAAGAAAGAAAGAAAAGAACTTGGAAAATAACTTCAAGTGTTGGACAAAACACAATTTAACAAAGCAAGTTAATATTCTTCTTTTCCACCTGTGGCAATAGACACAGAGAAGGTGAATAAATTTTCCAAGTTAATTCATTTGGCAAATGACAAATAAATTTTTCAGGACCAAGTATGTTTTAACACCAAAGTCCACATATGTTCTACTACACTGTCTCGCCATGAAAGAGTATGTCAGCTGCTCCCAAAGAATTCCTGAAGTTCATGCATGCATCTGACCAATGCACACACTTTTTACCATCCTCTCCATGCCCACAGACCTTTACACTTCAAAGTTGCTCTCTACATCAAAAGTATTATTTATTTATTTTCTATACAAAATTTATTGAAAGAAAAATGATAATAGCTTACCCGAAGACCCCGATCTTTTAGAAATAGCAAGTTGTATACACCTTAGAAAATAACCCTAATTTTAATAAAAGGACAAATCTCAAGATAACTTAAAAAGATAGGCTTAGTCACACTTCAGTTCACTATTGCCCTCAAGAGATATTTTTGCCTTTCATTGGTGCAGTTTTGGTGCCTTCTAAGTGCACTATATATGATTAATTCTGGTGATTTCTACCAATTTCTCCAATGAAACATCATAGTATTGTAACTAATAGTCTGCTTATTCTACCTAGTTGAATGTTACATAAATATTCCATTTGCATTCCACTTTGTCCTCCCTACAGCATTGTATCTGGTTTCTAATACAGAATGGATACTCAATAACCATTCTCTTAATTGATTCTTTTCTATTCCAGGGTGATATTTTGTTTTTCACATACCTCCCTGATGACAATCAAAATATGCTTCCTATATATATTTGTCTCCCACTAGTACATTTCATTTTAAAAGGCAAATTATATTAGCTTGACTTAAAAAGCATCTAGCTCTCAAATTTCAAGAAATTATACTGGCTTCTTCCATATTTTCTAAAACGCCTGAAGTAAGAGGAAGCACACTGGCTTCTGTGTCAGCTTGTTTTCAAATTTGGGCACCTAAATATTGGAACCAGAACTTCCTCCTGTTAGAATTGATTCTGCACTTGGCTAGACTTTATATGACACTGTGACTTAAGGAGACAGTAAATCTGTTCATTCACATGTTTAATGCTAAATGAGGAGATTGTAGTATTTGCTCTCTGAGGCCAATGCAGTTCCAGCATTTGATATTGACATGATTCTTTGTTGACCAGTGGGCATTCCTTTTAACTGTTTCTTCATCATGTTCATCCTTCATCTGATTCCATCTGGAGAAGGGTCTTAAAAAAGAAGTGCTCAGAATTAGAACTATAATAATAATAAATAATGAAAATAATAGTTAATATTTACTAATGTCTCAAGTGCTTAACAATGTTGTAAGAGTTTTCTGTGCATTATTTCATTCAATTTGCACAAGGCTTGGAGGTAAGTATCCTTATTGTCCTCATTTTATAATGAGAAAAAGAGCCTTGGAAATCTTGAAGGCTCCATTAGCTTTCCAAAGCTCAGGATAAATGAAGTCACTCCTATCTGCATTGACTTTTTATTATCTTTCTCATATAGTTTTATTTTAAAAGTTGTTAATACAAACTTGCTCCACTGTATTAAAGGATTTATTATCCTCTAGTGCTTCACAAAATTACTTAAACAACATTTTAAACTTTGCCTTGCATTGTCAAGGGAACTTTTTATTTTTTCACTATTAAAGTTCTTCTCCAGAGAGAGCAAGATGGCAGTAGAGTAGAGAGCCTAAGAGTCAGCTTATCCTCCAGGGCAGCTAGTAATCATCCAGTAGCTGCCTAGCACACCTGTTTAGGGAGCTCTGGAGACCACAAGAACACCACACACCATCCAGGAAAGAGCAGAAGCAGGAGAATGACAATGTGCAGTGAAGAATCTTGAGTAGATCCACCCACACTGTGGAGGCTGGTGCCCATTCCCCATTAATGTGGTGGGCCACCTAGGGATTTGGAAGCTCTAGCTACCAAAAGCAGGGGAGTGAGACATGGTCTGATACAGACTACAGCTACTGATTGGCAAATCTGGCTACCTAAATTCCAGTTCTGAGCACAGCTAAAATTTAAATCCCCCAAGATCAAAAAGAAACCAGCAGCCTCCATTTTAACTAGGACCTCAGCGGGTGTGGAAACAGAGTCCATTACAAAACACAGTGACTTCAGCTCCAAGCCTGCTGCTGGCTGGGAAGGGAGAAGGCTGAACTTTGACCAGGTACTTGGGGAAATGCCCAACATAGAAAGGCATCCCCAGCTACTGCTTTGAACTTGCTCCCTGCAGGAGAGGTAGGTGGGTAAAGTTTGAACAATTGCTATGGGCAATGAAGTTAGATTCGGCCAGCCCAGATCAGAAGACAGCGAGCCTCCCTGTTCCAGCCCTATCCCAGGAGGGGAAGGGAGTGAGCTAAGCTTTGAACAATTTCTGGGGAAACACAGGCAGCTAAAACTTGCCCAGCACAGAAAGGCCTCTACAGCCACTGTTCTGACCCTGATCCTGGAGGAAGGAGAAAGTGGGTGAAGCTTGATCTGCTTCTGGGGAAACGTGAACAGATTAAACTCATCAAGCCCAAAAAGCAAATGGCAGCATCTGCTTCAAGCCTGCCTCTGCAGAGGAGGGCCTAGGGCAGATTTAGAGATACAGCACCTTCTTGGAGTAGTGGGGAACACCTAGCTGAAGACAGCTCTTTCCCAATGAAGATGGGGCAAGGCCCAGTGACATTTTAATGCTTGATTAGAGAACATAGATCACAGAGACTGGGTTCTGTGCAACAACTTCGGCCAGGCATGATTAGCCAGAAGAATTAAAGACAGAGCACCACCTTAGGGCTGCGGAACACAGCTGGCTGAAGAGCCCCACCTTCTGGGTCAATCAGGAAAGCACAGAATCGGGGAGCCAAAGAAATGTTTGGTGCCATTTTAAGTCTACTCCCCTGGGCACCCTGGAAAAAATCAACACCCCCTATGTGGATCCCAGGGGGCCTGTTTTCACAGGGAAAATGAATCTGGGAAAGCTGTCTCTAGGTGGACTCTACTACCAAAAGTAGCTCTCCAGGGAATAGAAGCTAGAGAAAATGATAGGAGTGTTAACAATACTTACAAGTAAATAAAAAATAATCAGAATGGATTAACATTCCCAGAGGAGGGATGAGGAATGGAAGCTTTCTTCTGGGAATGAAATCAGTACACAAATAGTGAAATTTCAAAAATTGTACAATATACTTAGGGCAAGAAGCAGATGAACAAGGGCTGAAAAAATCTGATTAAACATGAGCTGTTATAAAGGTCTAAAATAAGTTGAACCAAATGTCAAAGAGGAGCATCTGCACAAAGCCATTAACAAGAAAGCCCTAGGCTAAAGAGAAAACCTGAGCCTGGCATCAAAATTCAGATGCCAAGACACCAGCAAAAAATTATAACCCATACTAAGAAACAGGAAGATATGGTCAAGTCAAAGTAACAAATTAAATCTCCAGATGAGATACAGGAATTGAGACTAATTATAGTTGTTCAAAAAACCTCCTTAATAAATTCAGTGAGATAGCTAAAGAGATAAAGAATATTAAGAAGACACAGGTAAGCACAAATTTAATTTGAAAGCACACAGATAAATATAAAAGTTTATGAGAATGAAATAAAAAATACACTGGAGGCATGCAACAGCAGATTTAGAGAAGCAGAAGAAAGGATTTGCTACCTAGAAGAGAGCGCTTCCACAGTTCAACAGATAGAACAAGGAAAAGAATGGAAAAAATTGAGCAGGGCATCAGGGAACTGAATGACAGCATGAGGCACACAAACATATATGTCATGGGTGTCCCAGAATATTAGAGAAGGGAAAAAGTATTTTATCAAATAATGGTCAAACATTTCCCAACTCTTTCCAAAGACATAGATATCCATGTCCAAAAAGTGCAACATACAAAAATCAGAATAAATCCAAACAGAACTACCGCAAGACACATACTAATCAGAATGACAAATGCCAAAGATAGAGTATGCTGAAAGTAGTAAGAGAAAAACAAGCCATCACATATAAGGGATCCCCAAAAAGAATAAGTGTTGTTTCTCATCAGAAACCATGGAGGTGAGAAAGCAGCAGTATGATATTTTTAAGATACTGAAAGAGAAAACCTGCCCTCCAGGAATTCTATATCCAGCAAAATTGTCCTTCAAGGATATACAAGAGATTAAGATATTCAGAGATAAACAGAAACCAAAAGAATTTGTTACCCAAAAACATGCTTTACAAGAAATACTAAAGGGAGTTCTTCAGGCTGAAAGGAAAAGACAGGAAAGAAAGTCTTGGAAGAAAGACTAGAAATGAATATTATCAGCAAAAATAACAAAGAGTGTAAAATGAATGATATAAATAAAATAGGACATATAAAAGCCAAAGTATAAAAAGAATGAAGTAAGTACTGCTCTTACAATAATACCATTGAATGTTATTGGATTGAGCTACCCAATCAGAAGACATAGACTGGTGGAATAGATTTTTTAAAATGAGTCATATATATGCTGTCTATATGACACTCACTTTAGACCCAAGGAAACAAATAGATTGAAAATGAAAGACTGGAAGAACATATTCCATATATGCAGTAACAACAACAAAAAAAAAGTCAGAGTAGCTGCACATGTATCAGATAAAAATAAGATATAAGATAGACTTTAAAAGCAAACCTGTTATTAGAGACAAGGAAGAACATTATATATTAACAAAAGGGGCAACCCACCAGAAAGAAATAAAAATCATAAATATATATGCACCTAACCAGGGTGCCCTAAAATACATGAGGCAAATACTGGAAAGCTGAAGGGAGAAATAGACTTCTCTAGATTAATAGTTGGGAACTTCAATACACCACTTTTATTATAGGATAGAACATCTGGACAGAAGATCAAGAAGGAAAATGAGAATTGGAATAATGTGATAAATGAACTAGATCTAATAGACATATATAGAACAATGCACCCCCAAAATGGAAAGATATACATTCTTCTCAAGTGCTCATAGATCTTTCTCCAGGATAGGCCATATGTTTTGTCATAAACCAGGTCTCAATTAATTTAAAAAAATTGAAATTAGAGAAAGCACTTTCTCTGATCATAATGGGATGAAGCTGGAAATCAACAACAGGCAGAAAAAGGGAAAATTCACAGGTAAATGGAGGTTAAACAACATACTCTTAAATAATCAGTGGGTCAAAGTAGAAATTAAAAAATAAATCGGTAAATATCTTGAGACAAATGAAAACAAGAAGACAGCATATAAAAACTTGTGGGATGCAGTGAAAGCAGTACTGAAAAGGAAATGTATAGCCTTCAATGCTTACATTAAAAAGAAGAGCTAAAATCAAGGACTTAACAACACATTTAGAAGAACTAGAAAAAGAACATCAAACTAAATCCAAAGCAAAGAGAAGGGAAGGAAATAGCAAAAATTAGAGCAGAAATACATGAAATTTAGAACAATGACACAACAACAACAAAAATACAGAGAATCAACAAAACCAAAACTTGGTTCTTCAAGAGAATAAACAAAATTGACAAATCTGTATCCAGACCAACAAAGAAAAAATAGAGAAGATGCAAATAAATAAAATCAGAAATGAGAGGGGGAAACTAATAGTGACCCCACAGCAATAAACAGGATCATAAGAGGATACTATGAAAAACTATATGCTACCAAACTAAACAACATAGAAGAAATGGAAAAATTCCTTAAAACACACAAGCTACACTGACCCTAGAAGAAATATAAGACCTCAACAAAACAATCTCAAGTAAAGTGTTTGAAACAGTCTTCAAAAACCTCCTATAAATGAAAAGCCCAGGACCAGATGGCTTCACAGGTGTATTCTACCAATCATTCAAAGAAGATATAATACCAATATTGCTCAAACTCTTCCAAAAAGTTGAACAAAAAGGAAAGCTATAAAACTCATTCTATGATGCCAACATCACCCTAATACCAAAGCAGATAAAAATACTACGAAAAAAATTAAATTACAGATTAATTTCTCTAATGAATATAGATGCAAAAATCCTCAATAAAATACTTGCTAATTGAATCCAAAAGCACATCACCATCCCAGTCCCCTCAGGATTGGGGGAAGAGCTATGGACTAGAGTGGACTTAATGGTATTCTGTTGTAGCCATATTGTGATTCAAGCAATGGAAGAAATTACAACAGTGAGGTGGAGCCGGTGGCCACTGGAAGGTTTCAGGGCAGGGAGGGAAAGGACAGTTGAAATACAGGGGTTTTTTCAGTACTTGGGGGTTGTCCTTAGTGGCGTTGCAGCGACAGATATAGGCCATTTTACATCAGCATATACCATGCAGAACTGTGTGGGAGAGAGTGTGGTCTACGATGTGGTCTATGCTTGGTGGCAAGGCCCCAGGATGTGTATATCCATTGTAAGTGATGTGCCACACTGATGAAGGATGTTGGTGTGGGATGTTGTGGGAGGTG